>VYZQ01024726.1:0-23363 GCA_013400655.1 Mystacornis crossleyi
AAAAAAAAAAAGAATTCCTAGCAGAAATAAAAAAATACTAGTGCTACCATACCAAACCCAACATGGTGATGGGTAGGTACAGTTCCAATCACTGGCTCAAAAGGACAAGGTTCAAACCTTGAAAACTCAGAAAACAAACAAAAATATAATCAGAAGAAGGAACAGTATCTTATGAAAGAAGGTTAGAAAAACTTGACCTTTGGAAGCTGCAAGTGCTCCCTAGGAATGTACACTGAGCAAATAACAGTGAGAAAGAACAGCCAGTAAACAGGACACAGTGGACAATAATAATTCATATAAGAACGAGTCCTGAACACATTGAAGCTTGGATCAAGGATTCAAGTCAAAGTTTCTAGAACAGCGTTCCAACTTAAACGAGTTTGGTCACAGGTTCCTGACGTGGATGCTACGACCTGGGTACACAAGAAAGCAGATAACTGACTAAATGAGCCAGGATACCAATTTCATCTCCTACCTTCTTGCAGCAGCTGTCTACCAATCCACAGAAGACAAACCAAAAGGCCACCCATCCTTTCCACAAGCCACTGCATCATCAAAGTCAGCTCTAGCACCAGGCACACCTCTGGTAACACAGCAGGAGTCACACTAATGGGCAATCTTGGGCACTCCACCTTTGTGGGTTTTTCAAGAAACCAAGCAAAGTCAGCTAAAAGCTGAAGGTGTATATGAAGTTACTGAGCTAGGAGAAGTGTTAGCAATTTGTCTGAGGCGTATTCTTCTAAATATGAGTGATGGAGAATGCCAGAACAAACTAAAGTGAATAGTCAGGGGGGTGCTACTTATCAAAAGGACTAAAAGCTGCTGACCATGCCAGAGGCAGTTCTCTTGTCCAGTGCAAGGCAGCAATTCTCAGATACTGCTGACTGCAGCTCTCTGCAGGAACCACTGTCAGGCTCAGGCCACTCTCTGAACACAAAGACTCAGCACTCTGTGCCATGTAAAGTCTCCCCATTCCACAGGTTTGCTAGGCCTTGTCATAAGATTGGATTCACCAATTAAACTACTTGTGTTTCACTGTCAATTCAATACATTTCTGTAATTCCTAGAAATGTATCTGTATCTCATGTAAGTATTTAATATTCATAAGACCATAATGCAAATCCACGGAATACTCATGTCTGTTGACTCATGTCTTGTGATCTTCTTTGAACCTGGAGAGCTGGGTCTAACAGTTGGCTTTAGATCAGTTTTTCACCATCTGCTGTAAGAAATGGAGTATGTGGATTGATTCATGCCAGATTTTTTGCCATTAGCAACTGTAACCAATTCTGATTTTGATCTTGAAAAATGCAGATATGCCCCTAAAGATGATCTTGAACAACTTTCCTGCTCTTTTGTGGACGGGGGGCTTTCACTTTGTTTCTAGCTCCTGCCACACTTGTACAACAGCTAACTTCCTGCACAATCTACTGGCTCAGCTGGAGCAGGAAGAGATGGGACACAGGCCAGAGGACTGAACAGACTTTTAGCTCATGCTGGGTGACTGGCACAAGGCGGTGCAGCAGGAATCTCCATCAGGAGTGGCCAGCTCTAAGGAAGGGAGAACTGCCTAACAAATTACCACAGACAACCCCCAACAGAGTGACATCCTTCCTGACACAGAGGGGCAGAGGTAAGCAGCACTGGGCAAGCCTCCTCGAGCTCCAGCAGCCTTCCTCCTGTCAGCAACCACTCACCCTCAGCATCTGTTGTTGCTGCTGCTGCCTCAGGTACTGCTGCTGCTGTTGGTCAGGAAGTATCTGGCTGGGTCGAATTCCTGAGGGGACTCCCTGTGGCCCCAAATGGTTCATCCCACTCATCATGGGGGACTGCTGTATTGACTGATGAGGAAACCTGCAAGAGAAAAGGACACGCTCATGGAGTAAAGGATTCACAGGCAAGCAGCTTCTTTAATCCAAACACAACTTCTGCCATCAATGAGACAGCTCAAACAGCCCTCTGCAATCCATGCTGTCTCTGCAGAAAGGTGAGGGACACGAGGGCCTCTCAACGGTTTAATACAACCTGTTTTTCTAGGAGGCCCAAGCAACAGTCATCATCCCACTGCTCTGCATGGCTTTCCTGCTGGATTTATGCTTGCTCAGGAACAATGGAAATATCATATTTAGCCCTTCGATGGTAATCTGCTGGTTAGATTTAAAATCAAAACTATGACTTTTCCAGGTAATTTTTCCTCACACTTTTCTATGCCATCTTTCTCTGGCTGGTAACACAGTTTCCTGCCTACAACCAGCATTTCCAAATTTCATCCTATCTCTCTTGTTTCTTCCCTGTACTGAAAGCTGGATAAAGATGTTCCTCTGAGGAAGCAAAGTACAGCATGGAGAACAAGGTTTTCAGTTTTCTGTTAGAGCTGTGTGAGCAGAGCAGGGAAACTTTTAATAAAATACAGCTTATTAACATCCCATAGGGCAGGAGGTACCTCTGTGTGTTGCCCAAGGTGTGCCCATAGCCAGGGGCCTGCTGGTGCACGTAGCCACTTGGTCTCTGCTGCATCTGTCTAACAGGATCCACTAGAGCAGGATTAGAGCTGGGGTGGGAATTCTGATAGGGCTGACCAGAATAGGTAGGAGGTACCATCGTGCCTGACTGGGAGGGGTGCTGCTGAAGGCCTATGTGGGAGACGTAAGGAGTGTAACCCTGAAATGAAACAAAAAGGCCTTTTTTAGGCATAGGGTGAAAAGGATACAGAACACAGGACATCAGCCTCCTGTAAATACTGTCACAGGGAAGCTCAACAGGGAGAAGAGACAAGAGCTTACAGGGTTTAGCAGCAAAAACAAAGCTGCAGCCCTGTGCTGGAGTCAGATTCCAGCCCTACCTGCAGTCACTGCCACTTACCTGGGAGGGCTGCAGTGCTCCATAAGACGGGGTTGGAGCCATTTGGCGCACGGGCTGCTGGCCCATTATGCCCTGGCCCTGCTGGAAGGCAAGAGAGAAATGCTTTTTCCAACATCTCCAAAGGGCAGGAACACTGCTGCTCTCTTCTCAGCAGCTCCCACTAAATCAGATAAGTGGCTTCACTGCTTAACCTACGACGTTGCTGCACAGCAGGCACATGCTCATGACTTCTGCCTCATCCTGACCTGGGACAAACAGGCCACTAAAAAGCCTGCCACCCCCAGCCAGGACATGCCCCTCTCATTCCCCAGTGGCCACCCCATGACAGCCTCCTCCAGCTGTTAGTGATATGGGCCCACAAAGCAGGTGGCACCACAGGAACAGACACAAGAAACAACATCTTTCCAGAGCAGATGGAGAGTTGGGCAGTTCTGGCTAAAAGGGACAGCACTGAACAGCCTGGCCGTGCTATACTGTGGAGTCAGCAACAGCAAGAACACAGCTCTGACTTACCAACTTTGCTTGCAGCTGCTGCCTCAGTATCTGTCCCTGGGACACTGGAGGCTGCTGCCTGTACACTGCTGGCTTGTAGGAGGGGTCAATGCCCATCATGCTCCCCATCCCTGGAGGCAGCACACCACTATAGGGAGGGCGACTCTGAACCAGTTTTCCCAGTGGCATGCGTACCGGTCTGTAGGATGTATCCAGGCGAGGGCCACCTGCAAGACGAAGACAGATAGGCAGACCAGTCACAGACTACTGCTGCACCTCATAGCTCCAGAATGACTGTTCATCACTGTTCCTAGACATGACAGGCAAAAGGAGAAAGCATAGGGACCTGCATAGTGCCATCTCACAGAAAAGGCTCCCAAAGAGGTGTAACGTGTTTGGGTCTCCTGTGCACCTACCTGCTGGAAGAGGCTGATTCTGGGCATAGAGACCCACCGGTGATTGCCCATATGCCAGCCTCGACATGGTGCTTCCTGACTGGTGGTGCAAGAGATCTGTAGGCATACCAACTCCATATGAAACCCCTCGGCTAGGGCCCAACACAAAGTCCTGCAAAGACAAAGCAATAAGAAAGATCAACGTGCACTGGGAATTCATGAATGGAGGAAGGGTATTCAAGGGTTGAAAAGTCCACAGGAGGAAGCCAAGGATGTTTTATCTGAGCTGGGCAGACTCCTTTCCTCCCATCAGGGATTAAGAAAATGTTTGCCTTGCCCCAAGCTAGAGAGAGCAGGATAAAGCTCCAGTACTCCCAGCTGAGACGAAACACATCACATCTTCACCATAACACCACTCTCAGGCTCCTCAGGAAGACTCTAGGGAGCGTTCTGTGACTAGGACTGGATGAATATGGGACATCCACAGCTGCTGGGCACTCCATTACCTCAGTTTTGCTGGCAGATTGGTTGCGTTTCTTGGTTTTGCTCTGTTTCTTCTTGCGTTCTTCCGTGGAGGCGGCAGGATTGGAGCTTGTTTTATCAGCCTTGGCTGGTTCTGCAGTTTTCTTCTCTGGCTCTAAAGCCACAGGTGTAGGAGGCTCTTCCTCTTCAGGGGGCAATGGCAAGGGCTCCAGGTAGTAACTGCGGGGCTTGGGTTTCAGGTGTGTGTGATACAGAAGAAGCCTCTGCTGCTCCTCAAACCTGGACACCTTGCGATCCACCCGGACTGTCCCAAACCATCCCCAGGAGAGAGGGGCTGAGTGCTTTAAACCCTCAAAAAGATCCCAAGGGGAAATCTTCTGCTTTGTAGAGACTTGCAAACCCTTTAAAGCAAAAGAGATAAGAACCTTCAAGTCCCTGTTGTTGCTCCTATGAGGGTACAGGAAACTGTGCTTTCTTCAGGCTCTGCTCCAGACATCTCAGTAAACAGTCTGAGCCCTTGCTAATGGTCTTTGCTCCTCCACGTTGCAAAGCAGTCATTTCTAAAGGCCTTCATCAACAACTGTCTAGTCTCTTTCATCCCATCTCTGCCAGTCTCCTCACACCGGCTCTACCCAGTAACTTATGTGACAGGGATTATGTGTTTCTCTTTACACTTGATATAACCATAAATACAACCCCCAAATTTAGTTAACATCTCAGGTCACAGCAGCATGCTATCACCAAGAATTAACACCCCAGCTTTACCCTTTCTGGACATGGTTATGTGCCAGTTGGTCTGCGTTCAGCCAGCCACTTAAAGCTCGTCAGGGAGTGAGGCACTGCATACAGATGCCTCCCAAGCTGTGCAGACTTAAGGCATTCAGAGGACAAGGTGACACCTGCACTGAGGAGCTGTGATACCGACAAAAATCCTTCACTTACCTCCTTCTTGAAGATGGAATCAAAACCAGCTATTTTATTGCCTTTAGTGTCAATGAGGGATCCCTGAGGTTCACAGGTGATGACATCTCGGGTCTGCTTGGGAAGTGGCAGCAGCTGTCGCACCTTCTCCAGGCTGTCTGACTGACGGTCCCCCAGCTCTTTCTGCAGAGTGGAACAGAGAGGATTTGAAGAATTTTTCACGCAAAATCATCCAAAGCCCACCTATGCTTCTTCTGGTGTTGGCCTCCATCCCTGCATTACCTCTCACCTTTGCACCCTTGAGTCCTACAGAGTCCTAGGGGCCACCCTCACTACTTCATCTAAACAGCAGCAACAGGACAGGTACTGTTCATGAGACACAGGTAAACCTGCATAGCTGGACAACCACAACACAGCACACTCTGGTCCCCAGACAGGGCCTGGTGTCCCTCACCCTGAGTTTCTTGACAAGATTCATATATGCCCGCTTGTTCTCCTCCATGCTGCCCTGAGAGATGCTGGACATATCAGCAGCCAGGGTGCCGTTGATGAGAACACTCAGCATGTCCAGCACGGTGGTGAAGAGCTCACTGTTGGTCAGAGCAGAAAGGTCAGTCACCTGAAAAGCTGATAAAAAGCCTCTGCCATCATTGCAACACCAAACATTACTAGATTGTCAAGACTTCCACCCACATTTAGAAGTGTCAGTCTTCAGAATAACCTCCCACACTAATCTTCCTTTTCCTTATACACCACATTTGAGTTTTACTCCCACTTGAGTTAGGTGTGGTATTACAGATTAAGACTGGACTCCTCTGTATCCATTCAACACCTCTAAAAAGCAGATTCAACTCTCCCCTGTGTATCTCTGCATCTACAAAGCCAAGTTTGTTCTGAATATGGCAGAGTGCACTTGGCTATCAGGACCGAAGTCGTAGCCTGCTATTACTCTGACGTCTCTTTCAGGTGTCACTTCTGACAGATCATCTAGAGAAACAGCCAGCTCACATGAGAAACAGGGCCATGCTAACAACTGCCTCCCTTGGGACGTGTATAGACCAGAAGTCAGCCAGAGAGTTACTTGTTTGACTGCATGTCCACAGTGCCACTGCTGATGATGTCCAGGAGAAGCACGGCCCATTCAGTTGTCTGTTGTGTGCTGCGTTGGACTGTGTCGAACATTCCCCCCACCTGGCAGAGAAAGGGAGCTTAGTCACAAGGACACCAAGAAACACTGAGATTTTGAAGTGAGAAAGGAGTTTAAACCAGAGCTTAAAGGAGCTTAACTCCTACTGAGAGCTGAAGGAGACTGCTGTCAGCAGCCAAACCTCAGATGCAAGTAGTAGTGCTGTGGGCTGCAGGAGCATTCAAAGGGGAAGGCACAGCTACAAAAGAGACCAAGTCTTTGGATTTCATCCTGATGAAACAGAGCAAGGGAGTTTATTTATGCACCCTGTCCCACTCAGGGCTCAAAACCCAGAAGCAGCACAAGTGTCTCTGCTACTTCCTTGCCTCAGGACATATATAGACCCTCCAGTGTGTGCTTGTTCCAAACGAAAAAAAAAAAAGGCAGACAACTCTTTAGCCCAGATGGTTAAGCTCTTTTTCTGCAACTGCTCACCAAATTCAGCCGCAGTTTCAAGGCCTCATGCATCAGCTGCTTGGCTTTGCAGTCATCTTGGTACTGATCTTCTCGCCAATTTGTAACAATCTAAGAAACACAGAGGAGAGGACAGACCTCACCAGCTGTATGCTGAAGCTTAGAGAGAGCAGCTTGTACCACTCACTGGTGAGTCAGAAATGGTCAGCTCAAGCTCCCTGTACCGAACAGGGTAAGACAGGCAGCATCCGGAGGCCATGCTCCAGAGCCTGTCTGCTGGAGAGGTAAGCTCCTGAGGAAAGTGAGGGGAGAAACAAGACCCCTACCTGCTGGACTTGACTGTACAGAGAGGTGAGGAGGCCTTCCCGCTGCTCATCCTGTCCTTTCAAGCATGTCAGCACCAGTGACAGAAATGGCTGCTGGCTCAGGAGGGACATACTGTGAGAGAACAGAGAAGGAGCTATACTGCCAGGCTGGGGGATCAGCACAGCAAACATTGCCTGCCCTTTCCCCTGGGCTCACCTCTTCTGCTTCTGGCGGTCCCGCTCTTTGCGGGATGATGACCCTAAATGTTGCCCTTTCTCCAGTTCTTCTCCAGCAGCTTTCAGCACGTGGCCCTGCACTGATGTTGGAAGTTTGGCAATCAGAGGGGCCACCAGCCACACTCCTGATCTCTCCAGAGAGCTGTGACAACACAGGAGAGGAAAGCTGTTTGCAATGCAATTTAAGATTCAGACTTGTCAACAAGGGAGCTGCATGCTGCCTCTATACCCACCTGAGGATGGGTTTGGATTTGTTGCTGGCAGGTGTAGCACTTGTCGAGCTACTGATATTGTTGACTCCATTACCAGTACAGCTAGCAGAGCTGGTCTCTGCTGACTGCTGAAACACCTCAATGGTGGCCTTGGCTATATTTTCTAACAAGGAGTTCATCTCCTGCAGGTAGGGAAGAAAAAGACAGTCAAGTCCTTCTCTGAGAGCACCTCCCCACTTCTGGCAGGCCACCTCCCCACCAACTCACAAGCAGCCACTTCACCCTCCCCTGTAGGATCCCCTCTGAGCAGAAACTCACATTGCTTGCTGTCTGTTTAATCATGAGCTGCAGCTCCAGCGAGGACTGCCTCATGGTCCACTGGTCCAAATTCTGTAACGCACACACGCACACGTACTTCATGTAATTCCTTATCTCAGTTCAGACTACACCAACCCACACCCTCAGGTCCCACTATAACGAGTGTCACACTCCTCAGAGAGGTGCATTTACATGAGGCAATTACTAGGACACTCAGATTCTGCCAGGAGCCTGCACCTGCAAGATGCGTTTAATCCTCTGCCGCTGAGGATTTTCTCCCTCCTCATTGTCCAGGAGCCGGTGTGGATAACAAATCAGCTGCATCAGCCTCTGGGCCTGTGTGCTGCTTAGGACAGGATCCTGCAAGTCATTGCTGTCTTCACAGAGGGACTTCAGACATCTTTCTCCTACCCACTCCTGCAAGACGAAGGCAGAGTCAGCACAGTCAAACTGATGTCTGATTCCAAACCAACGCCCCTGCTTTCAGTCTCAGAGATGCATGGAACACATCAAAATCATAAAAGCCTTATTAGTATGCAGTTATGCCTGATAATCATTTCTCTTCATGAACTGTACTATCCTGATTCAGCAGGCGTCAGGCACAGCACAGCAATCGGAACAGAGGAAACAAACTTTGACAAGTCAGCAGTAATGAAACACAGTAGTTGCTCTTTCTTTTGAGAAAATACTGATGTGATTTAACAGTACACAGTCACTACCATGTCCAGGCTCCATCAACACTGCCAACTTGGGCTCAGAAGATCAGAAGGGATCACTTAAAATTGTTTGGTCCATTTTCAGCACAACAATGCTCTGGAGCTGTCCTAAATTAGTTAACTTGGGGTTGCAGCTAGCACTAAACCAGAACATGTCTTGGGGAAAAGCACACCCCTTAATTCTCAAACACTGATGGAAAACACATTGCCATACTTAGCAAAAACCAATTACTTCTCAAACTCTGGAAAGGAAAATGACTGACTGGATGCAAGCCACATGTCACGAGAAGGCAGACAGAAAACTATTATTGTCAGCCTCCCAATTTCAGTTGATGCTCCCTAAATGTATGATGATAATAAGTGCAGCAGCTTCCAAACATGAAGTAGGTACTTCACTCAATTTACAGTTAACCCGCAGCATTTGTTAGTGCAGAAATTTTTCGTATTTAAAATTAGGCAAATTCATTAAAATCAGCAGAGGACTGCTATATAAGCACTTCTGCATCTGCAGAGCAAGCCTGATCAGAGAATTGTTCCACTGAGAAGTGACAACAAAAGAAGAGAGGAGGATCCAGTTCATTATGCACAGGTGCTGATGCTAAGCCTAGAAAGCTGGTAAGGCCCTTCAGCAGTGGACAGCATTCTAAGCACTGAAGCACAAAGATTGCAAAGGTCAAAACCCGGATTTGAAATTGTCATGAAACCACAGCCTAGATCATTATCTTCATTCCAGATGAAGTTTGCGCTTTGTCAATACATGAGAGCTGGTGACCCCTTCAATGGCTATTACATTTCCCCTCCTCAGTGTTGCTACATCACAATCTCGTGATTATAACCTTCTCTTTCTTGCCTATGTAATACACATATCTTCGGGAAGACTCTTTTTATCACTTTCTCAGCTTCTTACAAGAACTCAGATTTCATTTCCAGTCCACTTCATTAGTATGAACAAGAAAGAAAGACATGCTGGAGGGAAGGGATGCCATCCAGAGGGACCTGGACAGGTTTGAGAGGTGGGCACTGGAACAGGTTGCCCAGAGAACCTGTGGATACCCCATCCCTGGAAGTGTTTAAGACCAAGTTGGATGGGGCCCTGAGCAACCTGCTACAGTGAAGGTGTCCTTGCCTATGATGTTTAAGGTCCACTCCAACCTAAACCGTTCTATGAGTCTACGAAGAAACCTTTAAATTAATTATAATCTGCTCCTTCTCCCCATCCCCTCACAATGAAGTCTATTATAAAATATATACCTGAACCTGAGACTGAGAAATGACAGCCTACAATTTAAGGCACTGCTAAGTGCAAGTTCACTGCTCACAGTAGAGGTGCTAATATTAAACACAGCATTTTACCAGCCCTTTACAGCTGCAGGAAGCCTGCAGATGTGAAACAATTTGGTGGTAACTCACGGGTGTCTATTGGAATGCTCACTCTTACATAACCAGTGCTGCCAACAACTGGTATGAGCAGTGATACCTGACACTGCTGCTCCCTGCTGTGCACAAACACTTTTACTTACTTCAAGTCCTTCCTATATTGACTTTGATCAGCAAGGGAAAATCTACTTCTGTAAAGGCTACAGTCAGGTTTCAGTGACATCGAGAAGGCTGAATTTATACTTAAAAAGAGGTGGTTCCAATTCTTTTTTGGTAAGCTGGTAACATTGCTATGCAGGGAGCCAATTAATAAACAATAGCATGAGGACAACACACAGCACTAATGGTGGGTTTCCACATTAGTAATATAAAATACAGGTTTCAGATTGTAACACCACGTCTTTCCTGCTGAGAGAATAAACTTATAACCAAGGCTAAGGATACCCTTCAACATCAATTTTCATACAGCATGGTAACATCCACTCCACTCTGCAACCTTGTTAGCTAGGCCTCAGCTCCTCAAGTGTCAATTTTCCACAAAGGAAAAGAAATACTGGTGCTGTCAGATTAGGCTAAGCAAAAGGCTTTTGTTGTCGTAGTTTTAATTAACTAAACAGGGCAATGCAAAGCCCAGGGATACATTAACAGCCTAGCTACAAGCAACACTTAAGCTGCATTCTGAGACACACCATTTATCATTTCAATAAACTGTCTTTCTCGTGCTGATCTTCCTTGCCTTCAGTGCACATCTCAGCATACCACTCCCAGCACTCCCCTCCTTGGACACGAGCCCTGCACTATTGCCAAAGCAAAGGGGATGCAGTCCCTGCATACTGCAACACCTAATTCTTGAGTACTTGTTTTGTTAACAGCAAGCAATCCTCAGTATTGTCACACGACAGAAACACTGCAGATTCTTCACTGATCTCTCGAAGACATACCTGCCAAACCCAAGCTGAAGAAAGGCATATGGGATATCTGTGTCTGCAGAAGGAATAAGGACAAACCTAGAGATGGGACAGACTCACCTGTTGACATATACTCCTCAGTACATACTTGGCATAAATATCCAAGCTAGCTGTTTCTACAGTTACTACCCGACCACCAGCCTTCCTGGTGCCGAGCTCATCATCCATGAGATCATCAACACCTCCAGGGTGGGAAAAGCCAGAACCTTTCAGTTCTGCATCTCCTAAAAGGAAAGCACAAGTGTCACGTAATCAACAACTCTAACCACAAAGCCCGACTCAAAAAATGTCTTGAGATTTTGTAAACTCTCCCTGGGAACAGTAACCTCTCTGCAGACAAGAGACTCAAAGAATGTTTATAGCTACAGACAAGCCACATATTCACCAGAACAGATCTCCTCTGGCCTTCTGTACAGCCAACACATACAGCATAGTGCCTTTCTCCCGCTCCCATGAAAAACATGCTTATGGGTTCGGGCTAACACAGGTACACACCCAGAACAAAGACAGCCTTCAGCACTGCAAAGACTGCTCCATCCACAATGCGATTCTGGGAAGCTGCCAGTAAGTGACGGTCACAGGAAGAGCGGATTCCTACAGTGGGTTTGTCTGCAAAGAGGACAAAGGGGAAAGGCAATACTCAGCAAGAGAGAAAGGCACGGGCTCCAGAGCTGCCTGAATCATGTCCCAGCAAGTACCATAAAATTCAGCTCAGAGAATCCCGAGGCCAGTTCCCTTCCTAACTCTAACATGGAGTCCATTTAATTAAGTTTCAGGATGCATAGTGCCAATCACATTGTGACAACTGAACCATGAAATCCAAATGGGGTGCAGGGCTTGTGTCATGAACTCCAAGGTCCAACAGTATCCTAGACCTAGAATACAGACTGGATTTAGAAATCTGAGCTATCAGGATACTGGTGAGAAGCCAAGAACAGAGCTTCTTGGAATGTTTCCATCATCACACAAAAAAGGAGTGCTGTAAAACAGCAGCTTCTGGCACCAAGTTAAGAGGCTATACAAAGCTCAAGACATAAAAGAAGAAGTGATCATTACTCTAATGCCTTAGTGACAGCAAGGCCACATCTACTGGCTGGTTTCCTGCCTCCAAGAACCTTCTCCCCAATGCCTGGCTACCATGGAGTGACATAAATGGAAGGATGCTGGTCTTTGTCCTATGAAGAAAGCAGTACATCAGGCTTTGCCTGCTTTATCAAAGCAAGCAGGTTATGATCTCTACCCAGAAGGTCTCGTATCTCTCTTCTTGGGGTGCAAGAGCCTCAGTACTTTCACAATAAAGAAAGGCTCTAGGTTCATTCACTTACTGCCGTCTTGCTGGCATGGGTTCAGCTGTGGAGTCTTAAACAGATGGAGTAAAATGCGGCAGGTCAGACGTGCTCCTGGTTCTGAGTCCTGTTCACTGCAGGCTATGTAAAGAAAACAGGCAACTGAGATTTCTTAAGCACCAGGACAGCTGACTCTTAATCCAAGAACTATTCACAGTGCACTGCCCTGGAGCAGCCAGCCGAGAAGCTGCAGCAGCCTTACTGTATTTACAAATATGGAGCATGTGCAGCAATTAACATGCAAGCGAGCAAATCCATCAGTATTATCCCCAGTGACATGCCCTGCATTCTGCTTGCTCCATCTTTCCAGCTTCACCCTGTCAAGAGTCTAGATGTTGCAATCCCCAGAGCAGAGATAGGAAGGCTGGTGGCAGGGTAAGGCAGTGGCAGAGGTACTGTAAGCCCAGCTGGCTGCTCTAGCCAAAATGCTAATCTGAACAGTATTATCAGTGGGAGGCTGGAGCTCTGAGCTGAGTACAGTGGTCACACAGTGAGGCTGATAACACCTCTCCATGCTTATTTCAGCTTGCACACAAACTTGAGAGATCAGGGCAGTGAAAAACCTTAGCACAGCCAGTTTTCAGTAGAAATCAAAAGGCCAGAATTTCTCGAAAGCATCACATTCAGTTATTAAGCATAAAAGAAGTACTGGAGGCATGTTTCACAGCTATGGGGTGCACCAAGTATCCGTTAAGCACAGGCCTTTGGGCCAGAACTGAGAGTCAGACAGGTTTGTGCAGGGATGCACTTACCAGCATTGAGGAGTGAGGGGATAGCAGCACAGCGAATCAGATCCTCCAGCAGTAAGCACTGCCGGGCAATGAGAATGGCAACAAAGGTGGCCAAGGAATCATGGAAAGATAAGTCACTGACCTGAAAGAGAGGAGATCAGCCAGTGATCCAAACAGCCTCTACCTCATTCCCTCTGTCAGCAATTCCTAGGAGCTGGGGGGCAGAAGGGCCCATAACCCCTGGTCAGTGTCCATGGTCTGCCCAGGCTGCAACAAACACCAGCAGCAGCTCCCGGTATTCAAAACCTTTTCCCTGCCCTCAGAAGACAAAGCCTCCATCCCTTGTTCACTTTTGCCTTCTCCCAAGGGATCCCTCCACTTCTGCTTCAATTCCTTTTCCCCTTTTGAATGTTTGCACTTGCATCAACATTGCAGAGGAGATCATTGAAGCCACAGGTCCCATTATTGGAGGAACAGCACAAAGCTTTGAGCACACCCAGCCACTCGGCACTTAGAGACTTGCAGTAGCCAGTTAGCTCAGCACACAGGATAGCAATGTCGTTCACCCTGTTAAATAAATAATGAAAAAAGCAGAGGGTCAGCTTTGCTACTCATGCATGCCATCAGGTCAGCGATTTTCTAAGGGACCCCAGCCTTGGCTCCTCCTTCTTCATACCCCAAGACAGCCAAGATATGGCTACTGGCTTCCTTAGCCTCACCTAAAGAATTTACTTCTCAGTAGAGCCATGAAAGCTCTGCCTCTCACCTGTCTGGATCGTGGTGTCCCACACACACGTGCATTAGTGCATTACAGACAAAACTGTAGCGGTTGGCTGGATTTTCATTGAGGCTCTTGCCCAGGTTGGTGTAGGTAAAGTTATGTGCAGACGGATTTTCAATAGTGTCAATCATGAACTCTGGTTCCCACAGCATGTTGGAGTCAGACGGCTCAACATTGCAATAGATTGTGTTCTTCACCTTGGAGCAGAAGTCACTAAACAGGACAGAAAAGAGGTTAGGAACACAAAAAAATAAGTGGTCACTGAACTCTGGGGAGCAAAGACAAACCCTCTCACTGTGTACTCTAAAGACATTTGTTATTTTTCATTTATTCTTTTCTGCACTTGCATTCTAAGACATGTTGAACATTCAGTTTATTTTCCACATCAACTAGAATTTTGCAGAATTTCTATCAGTACTCCTCTTGCGCAGGGAGGAGATTCAGTTCCTCATAAGTAATTCCAAACCTCTGGTAATTTATTCACTCACCCTCCTTTGGGCCTAAATCCACTAGATGCTTTTTGGAGTTTGCTGCCCCAAACCACAAGGCACAGCTGTACTGTGACATAAACAGGGGTCTAATGATGCTGTTTGTTCTGTTCTCCATTCATTTCCAAACAATACTTAACATTTAATTTGCTTTCTGACTGCTACCGTACCCTGTAATGACATTTTCAATTATGTATCTGTTATAGCTCAAAGATCCTTTATTCAACCAGTAGAATACATCCACCACACAGAATTTAGAAAGGAACAA
The DNA here is from genome assembly GCA_013400655.1 of Mystacornis crossleyi. Classification (NCBI taxonomy): domain Eukaryota; kingdom Metazoa; phylum Chordata; class Aves; order Passeriformes; family Timaliidae; genus Mystacornis; species Mystacornis crossleyi. Next base: position 14,501 of record VYZQ01024726.1, read on the forward strand.
AGATAATCCTACGTGCATTATTCTATGTTTAACAACACTGAACCTCATCTGCCACTTTATCACCTGGTCACCATCAATGCATCCTACTACAACAAGCTGCAGCCATCTTCTATTATATGCTAAGCAACAGTTACATGAAAAGTTTTGATATCACCACTCACTTCTAAGGCATGGAACAGCACAAGCATTAGCAGAGTCCTTTGGAACTCCTGAGTCACTCCTTGCTTCCATCTGTAACTTACTGTTTGCCTTCTAGGGGATATTCCCTTTTATCTGTGGCTATTTACTTTAAAGTCTTGCTGAGCAGCTTTTGGGAATTCAGTTAGACTAGTATCAGGTTTCTCATTTCTGTACGTATGACAACTCCTTTCAAGAACTCCAATATGACAAACTATGACAACAGCAATCCCTCCTGCTCTCAATTCAGTCCAGAGAGAGACTTCCAACGCTCTCTGTAGCCAGCAGTTTGGCCAGCTGCTATCAAGGCAAAAGCCATTCTCACAGCCCCTCACTGGGGGTTACCACCAAGGGTCAGCTGTCCTCACAGCACACCCGCACTGGAAACACTAACAGGGAGCAGGGGCTGAGAGAGAAGACAAAGTGAAGCACTGTACTGTGAAACAGGGCTGTCAGGAGAACTACCCCTGCACAGGATCAGGTAAGCACAAAGCCTGCGAGATCCATGGACTCCATCTCTGGGTGGCTACAGGAGCCAGTGGAGGGACAGTTCCCAAGATAAGAACTGCAAAGGTCCTAGCAAAAAGTAAGCCCATGGGATAGAACCTGGGGGCAACATCAGCAGAGCAGAACCCGACCAGCCACAGGAGCAGAAAAAGGAGAGCAAAGTAGTACAGGAACAAACCCAGGACCAAGCAGAGTAGGTTCAAGAACAGCTTAAGGAGTATTAGGGAGCAGAGAATCACTTCAAGATGAACTGCTCAGTCATCAGTTTAGCAGGAACAAAACTGTCTACATCTATCCTTCAGGAGTGGGGTAGGTACAGACCTGTGGAGGTGCAGAGGACTCCTGGGGTAATTTACCAAAAGATGATGATTTAAGAGTCAAGATTATCCACTGAATCACTGAGAGGATGTTGGGCAATCCCATCAAACAAGATCAAAAGCAAAGTTTAAGTCAAGGTGCTACAGTGGACAGTACCCATCGCATCTCAGCTGCATCAGACTCACCTAAAGAGCTCCCCAAATTTACTTTTGAGGTGACTGCAGGAGGTATACAGGTCGTAGAGATAGGCCAGGATACAGCGCTCTGCTGAGGAGCCATCCGAGCGGTTCATGCCATGTTTCACCACCCCACACAGACTGCAGAGAGACATAAAAAGTGAGCTGAACACTCAGGCACCAAGCAGCTGCCTTTTAGGTAGGACATAGATGTCCCTGCCCCTTATGAACCCCCAGAATATCCACTGCTTCCTTACACACAGCGAGGGGGAGATCCCTTACCCTTCGAAGACCTGAGCCATCTGGTCCTGGTTCAGGATAAGGCAGGAGTGGTAGTGCCGCAGCACAGCCACGATGCACAGGCACAAGCTGGTGGTATAGCTGCCAACAAGGTCGGAGGATTTCAACAGCAGTTCTGCCTCCACCACGCTCAGTTCATTCAGCAACTGCACCCAATGACAGAAAAACCCTTCAACAGCCACAGGGGTAAGGTATGGTCAGAAAGGGAGGAGGCACACCAAACCCACAGCCTATAGGACCTGCCAGGAAAGGCACTGCCAGGCACTTTCTGTTTAGGGATGCACCCCAGACCAGCTGGCACAATGTCTCAGCAGTACAAGGGGCTGCCAGGGCTTGGGTATCAGGGGTGATTGGGACAGGCAGTATCAAGCTGCTTGTTTGGTCGTTCTATCCTGTGTAAATCTTACTCTGATATCCTTTCCAGGCTAACAGCCACAATTCCATCAGCTAGGCTTCAAAAGACACCTGGTACAGGCTGCAGAAACAGCAACAGGATTTTAGCAGGATCCAGAAGGCAGCTTGAGCTGCCATGTGCCAAGGATCTTTCCAGGGAGGTGCCAGGGACAGACAATCCCCTTCTCATTTAGAAGAAGGCCCTGCTGCAAGCAGGGACAGAGATGCAATGCAAGTCCTTTGGAGACAAGCCCAAATCCTTTGGAAGAATAATTCTCAGAACAGAACATGCAAGACTATCACCCACAGACAACCTATTCCTAACAGCTGCAGCCCAGAAGCATCACAATGACCGTATAATCTGACCACCTCCATGACACAGGTCAGAGGGTGACTGGTGATGACCAGAGCAGGCCAACTATCACAGCACAGATCTGCTGCCTCTCGGGTGGACAAATCCCTCGCCAGGAAGCACCTGAGCACACTCTCCTTACCTGGATGGCAAAGTCGATAAGACCACTGATATTGAGTGAATACTCCATCAAGTCAAATATGAACTGCACGTGCTGTACCAGAGGCAGGTGGTATGACATTCCCAAAGCAAAGCTGGTGATCTGTTCCAAGACATTACGAGATACCTGCAAGTGCAAGACAACACACAGTCTATCTCCCAGAAGTCCCTCAGCAGGCTCATCTCCTTTTTTCTGTCCAGGAAGCTACTCTCAGTAACACAAAGGAACACAGTCAGGGCCCAAGAAGGACAGCAGTTTTTAAATTTTCATACCTGAGATGTGACCTGGTGCTGATCAAAGTGAGAAAGGTGCTGGAACTTTGCAAAGATATCTTCAGCTGTTGGGAAGGCTTCTGGCTTGCTCTTTTTCCTCTTCTGGCCTTCCTCCCCACCTACCAAAGTTGAAAAGATCAGAAAGCAGTATTAGGTTGCTTTCCTCACCAGAGGATTAAACATCAGCCATCAGCTTCTGATAGTTCCTCAGCAAGATCAGCCCCTGTCCTGAAGTACAGGCAAAAGGCCTGAGTCCTAGACCTTAAGTTGATAAGGACTATCTTGAATTGAAAAAACCCCAAAACTTAAGGAATCCCTAGCCTAAGAATGACAGTAGGGCTAACATCTAGTTTATCCCAAATGAAAGTACTCACTGGAGTATCCTTCTGTCTTTATTTAGAGAAATACCTATTCCTTGATGAGAACAGACATTCTGGACTGGAGATGCTCAGCCACAGAAGTTTCTTTGTCAGAGCACTCCCCCTCTTGAAGCATCATCTTTCTACCGCATTTTAAGTTGCCTTTCAAGCATCAGACTAAGAAAGAAAAATTGTAGCCAGATTCTCAGCTGTTGGACGTCAGAGGCTTTCTGTTGATTTTGACCCAGCGATCCAAATTTCCTATCCCATGCATTTAGCACGTGCCTGAAGAGCAACAGCACAATACATCAGCGAAGTCTTTGTCAACTATGCATTGGCAAAGTATTTTCTGCTTCTTGTGCAAGAATCTAAATGCAAGAATAAATAAAATAAAATCTGAAAAGCCAAAGTTTTGGCCAGGGTCTCACTCTCAACCTTGTATGACTCAATTCCCTTCTGAAGACAAGTTAATTGCCAGAGATTGCCAGCAGGAAACCAATCGTCTTACTTGCTGGTTTGTTTGAAAACGGAGCACCATTCCAGACTCATTTCACTAGTACCTCTTACCAGACACTGTAGACTGTGTAAAATCCTTTCACTGTGAGACTCCAGACAAGGGAGTCAGCCAACTGGAAAGATGCTCTCACTTCAGAAAGGAGCTTCTCAAGCTCTACTAACCTGTCTCTGCAGTGCTCTTTCTGTTTAAGACTTTTAGAATGTCTTTAGTTATTTTCTTGATCGTATGCCGAGCATCATCCCGTTGTTTTCCAACCCCAAAAAGAACTACCAGCCTTTGGTTGCACTCGTGACTGCATGACTCCTCCTGGGGAACCAAAAGAGACAACTGCATTAGCAACTACAAGGCTGAATGCTTTAATCTTGCTTCACATCTGGATCTCCGAAAGAAAAATAAAACCTTCATCTCAGAAGCTTCTCTCGGAGTAAGTAAGGAGCCATTCACAAAAGCAGGACTGCTCCTTACTCAGCCACAGCAGGGAGAGACAGCAGGCCCATGACCAGTGCACAAGGCAGCAAGAGGGGAGCAGTTAGGAACAGGTCTCGTACCTGAGGAATAGGGAAGTGTGTTGCATACTGGATGTGCCGAGGCTGGTCATATAGGGATGCTAGCATTCCTTCCACAGACTTATCCTTCAGCAGAGTCTTTGCTTCCTTTTCAGGATCTGGCTTTTCAGGGGAAGGGCTGGCTTTAGATTCACAATGCATTGGTGGAGAAAACATCTGGGGAGACATAAGAACAAGAAAATGTTAGGGAACAAGGTCATGCAACAGTAAAGGTTGCTGAAGGAACGTACATCTGCTCAGGCCTAAAAAGGAGCAGGAAAAGGAAGAGCTGAAAAAATAGCCAGTTCTTAAGGCAATAACCAAGGTAATGTGCTAAGATACTATTCCTGTTTTTGCTTCTGGTCCATGTTGCATATTAAGTTAAACACAACAGGAAATAACAAAATAGGAGTAATAAATTCATGGCTTAGATTTTTGGAAACAACCCCTTCCACAGAAGAAGTGAAGATCCAGGGAAAGCATATAGCTTTACATCACACTTGCCTGACATGTACCTCGAAAGATCAGAAATGGCTGGATAGATGTAGGTACTCAGGCACTCTTCAAGCATCACAAATTAATTTTAGTGCTTCAAAGTGTTCTGCTACCATGAACTATGCCCACAGATATGAAGAACTGTAAACATGAAGAAGTACTGAAGGCCACACAGTAAGATGAAAGCAGACTTGTGTCTTGTCCCAGGATCAAGAAAACCTCTGCAACTGGTCACTCCCAATGTGGTGCCATCATGGTCATTCATTTCCCATCCACTTCCAAGCAGCCCACTTCCTACCCTGCCCAAACACTGGGCTGGCAGTAGCCAGAGCACAAGTGGTCCCAGGAATGACTGGGACTCGCTCTACTCTGATGAACACCAACCTACATAAATAGGTTATAAGGGCCTTTTACAGCATCAACTGCCTTACAACCCAGCCACTTCCAGCACATACACAAAGGCAAGGCACATGCTGCTCCTGGGCTCCCTACAACGCACTGACCCTACTTACTGAGTAACAGGTAGGAAATGCTGGAACGTACCGAAAAGTCTGTCTTTTCCATGTCATCAAAGAGCATGCTGGGGTTGTGGTCAATGTCCATGGGCTCTGAAAGACCTGTGTCCTGAGAACAGACAGGGCAGCTTTACATCTCAGTGATACATCAGGGAACAAGAAGATGTTGACTACAGCGTTGATGTCCATGTTGGACAGTGACAGCAATATGCCACCACAGCTATGGTACCTGGCAAGTTGGAGCCTGATACACCTCAAATATCATGGACAGGCTTCACACAGCACCTCATGATATGCTGCTCTGTTTCAAGCCGTGCAAGCTTTTCCTATCTACCCTTCTGCAATCTGCAGGTCGTTTCCAGTCACTTAGAACATAACCTTAAATTGAAATGCTAAGGAAATAGGTTGCGGGAAGGAAGATCAGGAGTCAGTGGTACATCCTCCAGCAGGTAATAGCACGGAGGCTGCAAAGCTAGTAAAAATAGGCAAGCACAACACAGAGATGTACAGGAGGGCCATGGTGCTTGTGCTCTCACCTCCAGCTTGATGCCACTGCCTCCCTCTGTCTCCTTCCTGTCATGTTCCTCAGCAGGATCATCAAAGGGTGAGGGAGGGCGAGGCCCATGAGAATCCATGGCAAGATCACCCCGGGAGATGAGCGTGCACATGTAGATGTTGTGGGAGAAGACGTCATGTCGGATTAGCTCGCAGAACAGCAGCACCAGATTAAAGAACTCCACCTTCTCATTTTCCTTCCCAGGATCAGCTGAAAGGACAACACAGTCAGAGCTATCAGAGTAGCTCTGTACCACTGTAAGCAACACCAGCCACCTAACCTAGGGCAAGAGAAAGCATTTCCTGAGATGTCAACACAGTGACTGATACACAGTTCTGAGATTACAGCAGGGACTAAAAGCAGAAATCCAGTTTCAAAAATTAGCAATTAAGTAAGTCAAAAGCTCTCCGGTGTCACAGCCCAGAGGCATTGGACTTCAGCCTTGAAGTGCTATTCCTGGGTGTACAAACAGCTGCCTGCATCATTCAGACCTGTTATCCTATCCCCCGTAACCTGTTTGCAGAACTTCCACTTGAGAGCCAGAACTCTGCCACCAGTTAAAAACCTCCTTCTAGTTCTCAGGCTGAAGTAATTCCTGATTAACCTAAACTCATTTATCCTTGGTCAATGCTCTGTTAACAGAAGTGCCTCTGCATCATCTTTCTGTCATCTGGCCCTGCAAGCTGCTTTTCCTTCCTCTCCAAGGTAAGCTCTGAATTGCAAGGAAGCCAGATAGAGAATTTAGATATGCCCAATACCTACACACAAGAGAACTGCACACAAACTCAAAGTTTGCAAGAGAGGGAAAGCTAAAAACTGGGAGACCACAAGTTCTTATTTACATACTTAGCATAGGAGCTTGAGTGTCAAGGAATTGCATAAGGACATCCTGAAAGACAGGAGCGCTGGCTGCTGAGAGAGAGCCTGAGGAGATGGAGCCCTTCTCATCCACAACTTCAGAATCCCCACATCTCTGCGGAAACAGAAAAAGTACCAACTGCTGACACAGAGGAGAAAGTTCCTATCCATAAATCTCAGAAAAATTCTCTTGACGACTTCTTTTTTTATCTTGCTCTTATAAATAAGCCACCACATAGGTTTCTGTAAGCTACTTTACAGTCTCCAAGTATGTCAGCGCTTCTCCACTGCAATCAGCTGTCCTCAGATGTATCCAAGAAATGGGATATGCACCATCCCACAAGCTCATTTATGACCTACATTGGGTCAGATGGAGCAAATGCCATAATCAGCAGCACCAGTGACAAGAGGCACTGTGCTGATCAGCCTCTGCCTGTCGGTGTAATCCGAGTTAGGTAACCTCTACCCTCCTTTAGTGCTCCCAGCCTTCCAGGAATAAGGACCTACCTCTGCCTCGATCTCTGCTTGACGTTTTTCCAGGAGTTTGGCCACGACCATGGCCCTGTGGCGCCCAGAGCGTTTGTAGCTGACAGCCCACTCACACAGCAAGGCCACCACTGCATCATCGTCTGGGGAGATCTGGGGGGATACAAGAACTGCAGTGAGAACCTGAGCCAAGCAGAAGAGGGAAGCAGATATAACAGTGGGTCTACTCCCCATAGAACAGAGCCTGAGGACTGCTACGTTCCCCTCCTCCTAACAGGGAGGACAGATGTCAAGCTAGAACCCTCCTGCTTTGACTCCATTTTGCAACACGAGTTCCACAGCCCCTGACAAATCTCCAGACTGACTCTGCTTCAGAAAATCATCTGTCTTCCAGCAGCACATCTATAGAGTGCTAATCACAGCACTGAGTAAAACACAACTTCTCAACACCCTCGTACAAAGTATACAAACAGCCACTCCTGCAGCTCACTTCCAGGAACCAATGCAGTAATGGATGCGCTGTGGTCCTACACATCATAAATACATCACCTCCAGGCTAAGAGGAATCTGACCTGTGAGCTGCCAGGAATCAGAAGCCAGCCCAAAATGTGACCAGGCTAGTACTGACATAACAAGTCCTTAGCACTAATACGGTATGCAGACTGACATCTTTCATCTGTGAATTCTCTCAAGCTCACGTGTATTTGTTGGACTTTCTAGAGGACAGAATCCCCCCTTCAGCCTAACAAGGCTGCATGAAATCCTTTTCAACGGAGATATGTCTCTTGGCCAAAGGCCACTACCTAGTCAGCTCTCTGCAGACACAGGACTGTAACAGGGGGATATAAACAAGAACACAGCCACATCCAAGACCAGGGCCCAGCAGCAAAGTCCCAGAGCACCTCATGACTGTCTTTGGTCGGACCCAGCCCAAATATCCTGTTATACAAGGAATCCAAAGAGTTGCTGAAGTCAGATCTTTCAAAGCTGTGACTGTCCAGAACTTCTAAGGTATGCAAGACACGGCCAATAGTGAAACCTAGAAGAGAACAGAGAAGAGAAATGTGTATTTGGCACCTGGTACAACAGACTCCAGAGCAATGCCAGATGTGTTGCCAAGGTCAACCAAGGTCAGCAAGGCCTACACCTCGTATCAAGACCAGTTCCACAAGGAAAAAAGATGGGTTGTAGCTGTAGGTGATTCTCTTCTAAGCGGAACAGAGGGTTTGGGCCCTTTATCCAAATGCCAGATGGACATTTACCTTCTCTAAGGCTGAAGTCTGATGCATTCCTGGGGCCCAGGTTAAGGATATGAAATCACGAAACCTCCTAGCCTGGTACAGCCCTCAGACTGTACCAGTTGCCCGTCTCCCACACAGAAGGAGATGAAGTAGCAAGTGTAGTCCAAAGATAATCAAAAGGGACTTCAGGACCTTGGGACCGACCATTAGCAAGGGATTCTGGAACACAGGTTACTTTCTCTTCTATCCCTCCAGTTAGAGGCAATGACATTGGAAGAAACAGATGGGCCCAGTCTATTAATACATGGCTCCATGGCTGGTGTCACTGCCAAAATACGGAGGTTTTCTGACATTGGGAGGACCTTCAGAGCACCAGGCACACTGGACTGTTCAGCGTATGAGAAACTGGTTGGACAGTCACATCCAGAGGGTAGTGGTCAAAGGCTCAGAGTCCCAATGGACATCAGTGATGAGTGGTGACACAGACACAGATCAAGTGCATCCTCAGCAAGTCTGTAGATGACACCAAGCTGAGTGGTTTGGTTGATACTTCTGAAGGATGGATGACATCCAGAGGGACCTGGACAAGCTTGAGCAGCGGCCCATGGGAATCCCATGAGGTTCAACAAGGCCAAG
>VYZQ01024726.1:24736-37542 GCA_013400655.1 Mystacornis crossleyi
GGTGAGACCCCACCTGCAGTGCTGCCTCCAGCTCTGGGGTCCCCAGCACAGGAAGGACATGGACTTGGGAGCGAGTCCAGAGGAGGCCGTCAAGTTGATTAGAGGGATGAAACACCTCTCCTAGGAGGAAAGGCTGGAAGAGTTGGGATTGTTCAGCCTGCAGAAAAGGCTCCAGGGTGACCTAACTGTCACCTTTCACATTAAGGAGGGCCTACAAGAAAGCTTGAGAGAAACTGTTTACAAGGGCTGGACAAAGGGGAAATGGCTTTAAACTGAAAGAGGATAGACTCAGACTAGATGTTAGGAAGAAATTCTTCCCTCTGAGGGTGGTGAAGCAGTGGGNTACTGAGGTTTTCTGACAATGGGAGGGCCTTCAGAGCACCAGGCACACTGGACTGTTCAGCGTATGAGAAACTGGTTGGACAGTCACATCCANGAAGTTTATGTGAGCTCATTGCTTGGGCTCATTGCCCAAGGAAAGCTGTACCAGTCAGGCAAGTGTCCACCTATCTTAATATCCTGACTCTCACTGTGGCCAACAGCAGATTTTAGGGGAAACCATCAGAGCATGGCACATAGACAAGAGTATAGTTCCCTGGTACATATTTCCAGCTTCCAGTAACAGAAACTCCCCCTATACCTGTAGAAATGGATCTTTATAAGATTTTGCACTGGAAAGAAAAAAAGCCATGTCTTACTGCTGACAGTAAATACGAACAGTAGCAAATAGGAAAAAACCATAAAGAATAGCCAGACAGGAATTTTGTCAGAGTAGCACATGGATCAGGGGGAGAGAAACTTTAACCTACAGCAAGTTACCTGCTGTGGTTTCTTGGCACTTGTCAAATGACCAGCGAACCTCCACAGCCTGGCCACGTTCCTTTATCTGCTGCTCAATTTCACGCAGCTTTGCCCGAACCTAGAAACAATGGACTTGTGTAAACATACAAAAGGATGCCTTAGACATCCTGTGAACAAAATTATTAGAAAACAAAGAGATTAACAGCAATTCTACTTAAGGTTAGATTTTGCCCATCTTCCAAGGACATCACTGTCTGGCTTACAGCAGAATGAGAGCACTTAATTCCTTGGGAGTGAGACAGCACATCCAGATCTGCTTATCACACAACATGAAAAGAAAATTCTGAAAGAGCTAAGATACAGCTGTTATCCCAAACCACAAGAGCTCCCTTTTCTGAAGGCTGCTCACCTGCTGTGTAAAGGCTGAATTCCCCCCCGGCATGGGCAAGTTGGACGGGGCTATAGGCAGGTGGTCCAATGGAGAGCCAGTCTTTATCCTGCTATCAGTCAAGGAATAATGCCACACAAGGGCACTCGGGCAACACAAAATTATACTCTGCAACAGACAGAAAAGTCAGTATCACGCAGCAAATTAAGGTCAAAACAATTAAGGTACATGACTTTCTACAAAACTAACCATTACTTTATCCTATTGTCCAGACATTCATTATCCTGTATACAACATATTTACTATTTGGGGCACGGTTTTTGTTCTAAGCTCTGAAAGACCATTTGGATCACACAAACTCACACTTCCAACGCACAATCCAACCCTCATGGTCCAGAAGCATCATTTACATCATTGACTTACAACTCTCGTCAAGAGCAAAGTCTGAGAAGAAATAGGAGGTAACAGACCCAAACTAATTATACCATACTGTTTGATAATTACAAGTGTGATACTATAGTAACAATACCATTCTATATGCAGTCTCGTTCTTTTATGATCTTGTACACTCACATAAACACAGACAAAACTTCACTAAACAATTCCTGTAATATTCCCCTATAGCTTCTGGCTCACAAACCTGTTTTAGACACTCGAACCAAAGAATCTGCCTGTCTTGAGAACATTTCAGCAAAGGTTAATTATGTGCACTCTTAGAAATGCACCTGTTTCCACTGAGACATACTAAAGATCAGACCATCCTTAACCAACATCAATTTTTTAAGCAGGTTGTGTTTGAACTCCAAATCAGCCAAACCTCTGAGGTGTATATGCTCATCTATTTTCCCTGAAGTAAGTTCCCCAAACACAAGATTTTTACATTAAAGACATGTTTTATCACATAGAAACTAGACATAAAAACCCTCTAAACTTTAACAGAAAGCAAACAATACTTAGTAAGAATGCAAAGGGGTTATTTAAAAGCCTACATTGCTCTTTAACCCTTGCACAAAGATCCTTACTTCTAGCCAACTGTACTATAGGAATTTTCTTTCTCTCTTTCTCTTTTTCTCTGAGAGCTGGCTGGCTGCTTCTTGATCCTGTCAGGGCTCCTTCATCTCAAGTTTCTCTCTTGAGCAGCAGGTTCCCAAGCTTTGTGCCCTCTTCCTCTCCAACTCCTGCTCCATCCTGCATTCTCTGGAACCTTCTCTGCTTTAACAAGTCTTTTCTCCCCTGGAAGGAACCATCTCCACTCCTTCTGCATGGACCCATCTGACCTAGTCACTCTCCTCTTGAAGGAGAAAAGCACAATCATGAGTGAATGCACACACTGAACAGAACTCGCCCATCCTTTTCTGACACAAGAACAGTAAGAACTGAATCCCACGGTGTTGCAAGAGCACCTGCTCTTCAAACATCTATCAATAAGGCCTTGGCAACCTTGCCCTTTTACTGCAATGGAAGGTTTAATCAATCCCACCTATAAAGATTATTGAGTTTAGAGTAGTTCCTTTTCAAAGCCTGCTGCTCCTAAACCACTAAATTCTTCCATAAAGTGGGAGGGGCTGTTTCTTATGTGTGCTGTTCAGTTGTGGGATTTTTTTCTTGTTCTGTGGGAACGTTTTTTCTGATGTGCTGATGTTTAAGAGTTGACAAAATTACAAAGCACTTTCATTTNCCCAAACCATTCTATGATTCCATGAGAAGTTTATGTGAGCTCATTGCTTGGGCTCATTGCCCAAGGAAAGCTGTACCAGTCAGGCAAGTGTCCACCTATCTTAATATCCTGACTCTCACTGTGGCCAACAGCAGATTTTAGGGGAAACCATCAGAGCATGGCACATAGACAAGAGTATAGTTCCCTGGTACATATTTCCAGCTTCCAGTAACAGAAACTCCCCCTATACCTGTAGAAATGGATCTTTATAAGATTTTGCACTGGAAAGAAAAAAAGCCATGTCTTACTGCTGACAGTAAATACGAACAGTAGCAAATAGGAAAAAACCATAAAGAATAGCCAGACAGGAATTTTGTCAGAGTAGCACATGGATCAGGGGGAGAGAACTTTAACCTACAGCAAGTTACCTGCTGTGGTTTCTTGGCACTTGTCAAATGACCAGCGAACCTCCACAGCCTGGCCACGTTCCTTTATCTGCTGCTCAATTTCACGCAGCTTTGCCCGAACCTAGAAACAATGGACTTGTGTAAACATACAAAAGGATGCCTTAGACATCCTGTGAACAAAATTATTAGAAAACAAAGAGATTAACAGCAATTCTACTTAAGGTTAGATTTTGCCCATCTTCCAAGGACATCACTGTCTGGCTTACAGCAGAATGAGAGCACTTAATTCCTTGGGAGTGAGACAGCACATCCAGATCTGCTTATCACACAACATGAAAAGAAAATTCTGAAAGAGCTAAGATACAGCTGTTATCCCAAACCACAAGAGCTCCCTTTTCTGAAGGCTGCTCACCTGCTGTGTAAAGGCTGAATTCCCCCCCGGCATGGGCAAGTTGGACGGGGCTATAGGCAGGTGGTCCAATGGAGAGCCAGTCTTTATCCTGCTATCAGTCAAGGAATAATGCCACACAAGGGCACTCGGGCAACACAAAATTATACTCTGCAACAGACAGAAAAGTCAGTATCACGCAGCAAATTAAGGTCAAAACAATTAAGGTACATGACTTTCTACAAAACTAACCATTACTTTATCCTATTGTCCAGACATTCATTATCCTGTATACAACATATTTACTATTTGGGGCACGGTTTTTGTTCTAAGCTCTGAAAGACCCTTTGGATCACACAAACTCACACTTCCAACGCACAATCCAACCCTCATGGTCCAGAAGCATCATTTACATCATTGACTTACAACTCTCGTCAAGAGCAAAGTCTGAGAAGAAATAGGAGGTAACAGACCCAAACTAATTATACCATACTGTTTGATAATTACAAGTGTGATACTATAGTAACAATACCATTCTATATGCAGTCTCGTTCTTTTATGATCTTGTACACTCACATAAACACAGACAAAACTTCACTAAACAATTCCTGTAATATTCCCCTATAGCTTCTGGCTCACAAACCTGTTTTAGACACTCGAACCAAAGAATCTGCCTGTCTTGAGAACATTTCAGCAAAGGTTAATTATGTGCACTCTTAGAAATGCACCTGTTTCCACTGAGACATACTAAAGATCAGACCATCCTTAACCAACATCAATTTTTTAAGCAGGTTGTGTTTGAACTCCAAATCAGCCAAACCTCTGAGGTGTATATGCTCATCTATTTTCCCTGAAGTAAGTTCCCCAAACACAAGATTTTTACATTAAAGACATGTTTTATCACATAGAAACTAGACATAAAAACCCTCTAAACTTTAACAGAAAGCAAACAATACTTAGTAAGAATGCAAAGGGGTTATTTAAAAGCCTACATTGCTCTTTAACCCTTGCACAAAGATCCTTACTTCTAGCCAACTGTACTATAGGAATTTTCTTTCTCTCTTTCTCTTTTTCTCTGAGAGCTGGCTGGCTGCTTCTTGATCCTGTCAGGGCTCCTTCATCTCAAGTTTCTCTCTTGAGCAGCAGGTTCCCAAGCTTTGTGCCCTCTTCCTCTCCAACTCCTGCTCCATCCTGCATTCTCTGGAACCTTCTCTGCTTTAACAAGTCTTTTCTCCCCTGGAAGGAACCATCTCCACTCCTTCTGCATGGACCCATCTGACCTAGTCACTCTCCTCTTGAAGGAGAAAAGCACAATCATGAGTGAATGCACACACTGAACAGAACTCGCCCATCCTTTTCTGACACAAGAACAGTAAGAACTGAATCCCACGGTGTTGCAAGAGCACCTGCTCTTCAAACATCTATCAATAAGGCCTTGGCAACCTTGCCCTTTTACTGCAATGGAAGGTTTAATCAATCCCACCTATAAAGATTATTGAGTTTAGAGTAGTTCCTTTTCAAAGCCTGCTGCTCCTAAACCACTAAATTCTTCCATAAAGTGGGAGGGGCTGTTTCTTATGTGTGCTGTTCAGTTGTGGGATTTTTTTCTTGTTCTGTGGGAACGTTTTTTCTGATGTGCTGATGTTTAAGAGTTGACAAAATTACAAAGCACTTTCATTTCTGGCATAATTTCCTTTCATGGATGATAACCTGCTATGGACATACACAATGGGAAATAACCCCTTCTTTCTCATCCCTTCTTTCGTAAAGCTTTCCCAGCCATGCGAGGCACCTCTGAGTAGAGCAAAATGCTCTATTCCAGCCCATTTTTCTTATGCAAGTCAAGGGCACTGCTACAGCACTGATGTCTGACACAAAAGCTCTGTAACACATCAGCAAAGATAATCATGGTTTGATACTTAGGAAGCTGCTGACTTAGGCTGTAATGATTTTTCGGTGATGGCACACAATGTAAATTGTCCCTGTTGACCCCATCACCATCACTTACACCTACCTGAAGGATGCAGCTGAGCCCATACACCACTGGCCGGTGCTGGGGGCACAGTAATAAGTCACTGAAAGGGCTGGGAGGAGGATTCCCTGCAGCTGGCTGAGGGGTGGGAGTTGAAGGAAGAGCATTCCCTGCCTGGGCAGACAGGATGTGTGGTGGGTGCCCACCAGCACCATCCAGCTGCATGGCAAGCCTGCGGGTGCAGAAGTAGGCCAGACGTCTGGACAGGTACGCAGACTGCACAAACTCTCCAGAGTACTGCAGGGAAATGGAAGGAGAGGAAAACATCCTTGTCAGAAGAAACACAAGAAAAAACCCGACCTTCCCAAAGTACTACACTGTGTGACACTGCCTTGAAGAGGCAGTCCCTTTTTACAAAGAGCTCCTTAGTATCATGGATCACCCACTGGCTACTAAGCATCAGAAAAACCCTTGAAAGGCTCTCTGGCAATGACTTCACGTATAAAAATGTACCCACACCCAGCCTTCCCAGAGCTTCAAAGGTGTGCCCAGAATCTGTGTAACAGAAAGAAAGAAAAAAGCAATTTCCATGTACTGGTGCACAATCAGTAGAACTATCACAGATGTGACATGGGCAGGGATTACCAAGTCCAGTGCAGGAAAAAAGGGTAAAGGAGAATAAAACCCAGAAGAGAGCAGGACTAAGAGGACATCCTAGCAAGAGCTAAGAAGGGTGCTCAGAGGGACACTCCCTAGTGTTACTGGTGCAAAATAACTCATTAACCCCTTAGGCAATAGGAAGGGGACGGCCAAATCAGAAGTCAGCCCTCTCCTAAAGCAAGCTGAGTGCATATTTCTCACCCGCAGCAGCAAAGGAAGGAGCATTTTCAGAAATTCATCTTCTCCTGACCGTATCTTCTCAAAGCACTCGAGGACCCATGTCAGGAATTCATGCCTGTCCAGCATGCCATCCTGCACACAGATAAAAGCAGACCAAATGGACAGAAGTTGAAGTAACCTCCACTGAGATAAGGCAGAGCAGCAGCAGCTTGCTTTCCAAGAGTGGAAATAGCTCCAGAAGTTTTCACAGTTCTGTGCTACCCCTGTCCTATTACTGAGCTCAAAACTGCATCTAGTCCCAGTGGTCTATTCACAGAAAGACAGTATTTTGCAGAAATAAATCCTTTGGCATCCACTCCTCTCACCCTCCTCTGCTGTGCATCCAGCCAGCAGCCTCTGCCAGTCCCTCACCTGGAACATGAACATAGCCAGTTTCTCATTGTAGTCCCACTGCTTCAAAGCCTGTTCCACCTCTTGGGGCATTGGTCCTGATGGTGAACCACAGCCTTGCCCTGGCAGCTGTCTGTAGAACTCTGCAATTTTCTGCAGCTGCTCTGACAGGTACTTGGTGATGATCTGTGTCCATTCTGGAGAAAACAGGTTAGCAGTGAGCACTGGGACAACCAGGAGCAGCAGGAAAGAACCAGGATGGTGCATAGATGGAAACCCAAAGAAACCAGAACACAGCTGGGGAACTCTCCTAGACCACAACAATCTGGAGCAGGCCAGGATGCAAAGGGTGTTGGATCTAATAATGCTTAATGAAACTGGAAACACAAACAGGGAGTAACATACCAAAATTCTCTGGGAAATGTACATACTCACTTGGGAAGTAGCTAATCAGTCATTACTAAATTGCAAATTTACAATCTTTGTATGGTAAGAAAAAAACAGGTTAGGCAGCAAAGGAGCTCAGTAAAACTTCACAGGGAGAAAGAAAAGTAAGACTCACAGAAAGCATTTATGGCCACTAAAATTTAATTTTCAGCGTACTCTCACAGGTGGGCCTGTTGTTCAGACAGTTATGCACGTCAGAACGCAAGGATTTATCAGCAGGAAAGAAGTTTATATGGATTTCCAGGCTACCTTTTACTAATCAAGACCAGGCTGAGAAGGAAACATCTGTGATGGACAAACCTCGTGCTTCACACAAAGTGCTTACCAATGAAGGGATCAATGACATGACGCTTTTTCACCTTCGTTTCTGTGATGGCAGCATAATAGGCACAAGTCATTTTGATGAGCCACGCTGCTCTCATTACTGGAACAGTGTATTTTGCCAAATAACCAAAGACCTCTTCCTTCTTGCTAAAGATGGGCACCTGTAACAGAATTGAGAGGGAGAACTGAACCAAGCACTTAGAATAGGAACTGAAGCAGCTAAAGCAGCTATGCCTGCTGTAGGTGTGGAGAATGTAAAAAGGGAAAAGAGCAACACAGTACCTCTACCTAAAAAAAAACGGCTGCCAAAAATTCACCTGTGGTCAAAAAGCAACAGTACCAGAGCTGCATTTCAGTATAAACAGAAAAAAAAACAAATTGAAAGAAGACAGAAAATGTAATTACATCACTATAAATCCATGCCCTGAATCCTGCAAACATCTTGGAGGTTACACTCCAGAGAGCACATTAAGAACTAGGAAAGATACAGACTAAGGACTGAGTCAGTAACAGAGTATCTGCCATATAAAGTGAAGACAAGATGCTTCATTTTGTGTACAAAACAGAACGGTTACAGAAGTCTGGTAATATCACCAATACCCAACAGAAGATTGTGAGAAACAGGGAACTGAGTGCCAGAGTAGGAAGGAATTTATTAGCCCAAGATTCAAAATTCAAGACACAACATAGGAGGATACCAGTGAAATCATCAGACTGCAGGACTATAAACCAGGAAGCAATAACATATCAAAGGCAAAAGTACAGCTGTGGGGCTCATTTCCACACAATACTCTGGAGAGCAAAAGTATGTGTGTTTTCACAGAGGAATGAAAAAATATTCACAAAACCGGCCCATTTGGCAGGTATCTTCAAGTCCCTGAACTACTGACAGTTCATTTACCTGCTATGTTTCCTACATTCTTCCCAATTACTCTCTGATGCCTCAAAGTCAGACCACTTGGCTACTGCCAGTTGCTCTTTCACATCTAAGTTCATGAAAATTGATGCAGCTCATTGCAAAAAACCAGGGGAAAACCCTGAAAGGTTCACGTCTTCACTATGACCTCAGGAAACCGACAGCCAACACACAAAGAAGGACTAAGTTTATAAAGAGTCAGATTCTGGGAAAATCTGATTACTTTATTTTCCCCCCAGGAGTGACTCAGACCATTTCGTAACTGGAAGTTTTGTTTTTCCACCAAGCATACCAGATTCCCAAGTACCCTGTTTGTAGGCCTCCCGTGAGAGAGTTATCTCCCTTGCTATCAGGCCTGATAAAATGCCAGAGTAAGACCCTTCTTTCATACTCTACAGAACTCACAGCTACAAGGGAAACATCTACCCCTAGACACCAGGGCACAGAAATACTGTAGGCCTGGCCAAGACCAAGTGTTAGCACACATACTCTGCTGAAAAGCAGAAACACCTGACTGCAACAGGAGTCTGTGAAGTCATTTAGGTGATTATTTTTAGTAATTCTCACTATGACTTTCGAGAACTTGAAAAACCCTCCACAACAGAAATGTCCTAATCTAAACAACAGACCAAAGGCAACAGTGGCAGCTCTTCTGAAAAACAAACAAACTTTAGAACAAATCAGTCATGTCCTACAAGCCAAAAGGCAAAGTTGAACACATCTCCAAGTAACAGACAAGAGACCAGTTCTCTAAGCGTGGATGACTATCATCAGGGCACTACAAATCCTACATCCACTCTTCAAGCTGAAAGCTTCACAAGATGTATAGACAAGAAACTTCTCCAAACAGTAAAAACCTTCAGAAAACCTCCAGAAAGAAGCACAGATTAAACTCTCTGCCCTGCCAGGCTGCCTCTCCTGTAACATACCTTCTTAGCAAGATGAGTGAGTGGCTTAGTTCCAGCCAGATCTGTGAACCAGTTGTTAATGGCACTCTGAGAGCGTGCTGTCACCAGCCAGAAGTTATCCTTCTGATTGACCTGGGGTTTCCGTCTCCCCGTGTCAGGCAAGGTGTTGCACCGCAGCTTTTCTGCAATAATACTGCTAAAATTTGAGCTGATCTGGAGGAGAAGAAAAAAAAGGATTAATTACATTTCAGAGGTCAAAGACCTGTTCAGTGTCCTGAAAATCTCATTTATCTTTCCTACCAGATGTCTCGCCACTATCAACTTTTGAAACACAAAAAAAACTTGCCAGTTACTCCTTTGTTATACTTGCAGAGATGAATGCTTCTAGAAAACTCATACAATAACCAAGCAGGGACTCAAGTTGCGATGGACGCAACCCTTTAAAAATACTTGTCAAACCAGACAGAAGGCTTCACAGACAGAAGTCAGCCAAGGAAAACAAATATCCTGTGCTTATTGATTGCCTTCCAACCCAGGTCATTACTAGTTGTTTTGTCAGGAAGTCAACATCTTGATTTCAGAGACTGGAAAAATGGAGGTGAATCCTATTATGTAACTCCAATTTTTAAACTTCCAAATGTTTCAAAAAATCGTACTTTTCTTTTACCATGGCCATCATGTAACCAAACCAATAACAAGCTTCCCTCTCCTAGTGTCATAGCCTTCTGCTTTAATTGCAGAATGTAAGGAGTCCTAGATGCTGGTTTAACGAAGACTGCAGACAGACTTGCCCCTAAAACGCACTCAGCAAGACAAGAACCTGGTCTCTCAGAGATGGGACACAGTTCTAAACGAATGCAGAACTTGAATTCTACAGAAACGCAGGGTCGAGTACTAAAAACACCCATACAAAAGGGAAAGATCTCCTAGTTGTCGACACACGGAAGAACGAGACCCAGGACTGTCCAGGATCCAGCAGCCTGCCCTGCCAAACCCGCCCCTCGACTGCCGGGGCGCCTCTCACCTTCGCCGGGTTGAAATTGACATTTTTGGCACTGCCGTGCTCGTCCCCAGAGACCGCTGGCTGGTTATTGAAGCCTTGCTTGACATTCAGCGCAGTCAGCTCATCCTGCGGGGGAAGGACGGTCAGCAGGGCCCGGCACGGCCCCTCCGCTCCCGCCGCCGCAGCCTCGGTCCCCACCGTGGGGGCTGAACGAGATGAGGCCCGGCTGCTCCCCCGACCTCCCCCAGCCCTCGCTGCCAGGCACCGCCCAGGGCAGTGCTGGGACATCGGGACCGCGGCTCCCCCGGCCCGGCCAGCGCCCCCAACCCCGGGGGACCCGGCGGGACGGGGCCCCCTCGCCCAGCTCCCGACCCCCGCGCCGCTAACCCGGCGCTTCCTCAGGTCCGACCCCGGCACGGCGATCCTGCACCCCGGGTCCCCCCAATACGCCCGGCCCCCGCACCTCCTTCTGCTTGGGGTCCTGCGGGTACACGTCCGGCGGGCCGAGGCGCGGGCGCTTGAGCGGGCGGTGCTCGTAGCTGAGGACGCCGAAGGCCGCCATGGCGGGGCGGCCGGGCCACAACAAGGGCCGCCGGCGCCGCCCGCGCCTGCGCGTTGCGCGCTGCGCCGGGGCAGGTGGGCGCCGCCGAAGCCGGTCCGAAGGAGGACGGGGACTCCCGAGCGTTCCCGTAGAGGCCCGAGTGTTGACGAAGAGTGCCGAAAATTGACGGAGAAACCCGAGCACTGCTGAGTCTGGACCGAGGAAAGACGAAGAGCACCGAACGCAGCCGGAGAGAGCCGAGTGTGGACGGAGAGACCCGAGCGTCCCCGAAGCAGGGACGACGGAGGACAAAAAGGCCTGAGCGCCGCAGGAAAGTCCCGAGCAGTGCCGAGAGGGCCCGAGCCCGCGCCGAGAGAAGCCGGAAAGTGTCGAAGAAGGACGGGGCAGCCCGAGGGGCGGGCGCGCCAGTGGCATGTCCTGACAGGGTCACGTAACACACCCGCCACCACACTCGCCCCCAGCGCCGGCTGCCCCCCGGCCCCGACACGGGGCACCTCCAGGACCCCGGCCACCAACAGCTACGGTGTGGCCATCACCGCACCGGCACCAGTCCCCGCGGACACCGGCCGTACTGTCACACACACACACAGCCCCGCTGACTCTCTCCCTGCAGCCACCCCATCCCACTGCCTCAGTGCCTCCCAATGATGCTGTCAGGGATCCAGGCGGGCTGGGCGTTGGGATCCCCATCCCAGCCATGCTCCTGGGGCAGCCCAGTGGCGGTGATCCCTACAGCATGGCAGCGTGAGCGATGGGAACACGGCAGGATGAATTGGGGGGTCCAAGAGGGGTGAGGTGTGGCACCTGAGCAGGAAGGGTGATGCAGTCCCGGTGGGATGAGCCTTGGGGTGCCAGTGGGTTAGCTGTGGGATCCTAGTGGGATGAGCCATGTAGTCCCACTGGGATGAGCCATGGGGTCCCAGTGGGGTGAGCTGTGGGATCCCCCTGAGACGAGCCGCGGGGCCCCACTGGAGTGAGCCATGGTCCCCATAAGGTGGCCCATGGGGCAGCACGTAGGGTGGGCCCCCCTGGTGCAGGCAGTGCCGCGGGGCAGGAAGCAGTGTGGTGCGGAAGTCAGCAGCGTTGTGCAAGGCTGTTCGCATGCGTCCCTGGTCAGACGCCCCCATGGCGGTTCCTGGCACCTTCCTCGTGCCTCTCCTCCTCCTCCTTTGTGGGCCAGGTCCCTACCCTGCTGCTGCCCACAGCCATCCAGGTAAGGGGGTACATGGGAAGGCCTCGGGCCCCTTTTGCGGGTGGGGCTGGGGGATAGAGCTCCCCAGTGATGGCGGGCGAGGAGGACAGGATGTGGCACTGCGTGGGCTGAAGCACTGTTGTGGCGCACAGCGGGGCCCCTGCGACCCCCCGATGTGCCCCAGGACCTATGGCACCTATATGGCCCCTTGCAGGGAGGCTGCCAGGAGGGTCAGGCTGTACCAGGGGTCAGCCCTGTTGGGGGGAGTCCTTGCTCCCACTGCAGTGCTGGAGCATTTCTGACCCCAGCAGCCCCCTGGCTACTGGTCCTGCAGCGCTCCTGCCCCATCACTCTACTGGCAGATCCTATCAGCCCATGCTATCTATGTGTGGGTGCTGGCCAGGATGGTCAGTGAATCTGCACCAGCTGCCCTTTCCTTCCTGGTCACCTCAGTAGTGCTGTGCACAGGAAGTACATGGGAGACAGAGGCTTCTCTTTCCACCTGGCACTCTCATCCCAGCCACTGTTTTCTAAGAAAAAAATCCACTCCTTGGGTGGCTGTCAGTAAAACAACAACTTTCTGTGGAAATGCAGCCTCTCTGTATCCCTGG
>VYZQ01024727.1:5302-24592 GCA_013400655.1 Mystacornis crossleyi
TCTCTAGTTTACAGATCTGTGGAAACACAGTATTTATTAAACAGAATGCAAATTGCTTTATTGACATATGGGTACATTGTTAAAAACCAGGAAAGCCCATCCAAATAATATTTATGACAGAAAATTCTGTGAAATTTCTGTTATGCAGAGGACGATCATGATTTTTTAGTTAGTCTGATAGTTATTTCAAATAGATAATTTATTATCTATGTAATTTATATCTANATGTGTTCTTTTCATTCTTAATCCAAATGTAAAAGATGCTTATGGTATTTTTATAAGCAGTTGAGTGCTCTAGGTGAAAAAACCCAATACTTAAAGTTAACTTCACTACAAGGATAGAGTTTTGTTAGAGCTTGTTTGGTGCTGGGCAATATCTGTCTCGAAGGTAATAATCACGGTTGGGAGCAATGACACCAGCTAGCTGGCACAAATGGCTTTCAGCTACTGTTCTTGTGAATAAGGACAACGAGGTAGAAAGTAAAATTCTCCTCAATCTTGTTATCTTGAATGGATAGAACTAGAAATCCAGAGCCTGTGTATCTTCTATCTTGAAGTTATTACCTCCATGGTTCAGCTATGAGCAAAATAAGTGAACATTCCTGAATATATTATGACATGAAGGTAATCAAGGGCTTTTTTCTTATTCCTGGTGTTTAAATGTGCACATCAGCAAGTATAAAAGTGTTTAAATGTTTCATATTGACAGTAAAAATGCTGCATGTTTAATATCCTACTTCACTGTGGATGGACTGTGTGTTTCTTTGTTGAGAATTCTTGTCACTTTGTTTACTGTGTCTGAGCTTCATCATAATGAAAGCATGAACCAAAAAATAATATCCTGTTCCCTGATTTTAACATCATTTGTCAAAGTCCTGGATATTGCATGCAGGCAGACTGTTGGCCATTTCTGTTGTGGGAATGCTATCCCACTGCAGTCTTCACCAAAAATCCCTCATAGCGCTTTATGCTTGAGATCAAACCATTCTCTTCTGTGAGGAAAAGCACTAGCAGCATTTCAAAAAGAAGATTTGAATTTTCTGAGACCTAGCGTTGTGTGTGGGATGAAGAAGTCCCACTCTTCCACAGTTCCTGGGGTGAACATCTTCTGATCGTCCCTCATTATATGTGAGCTATTGCTTTGAGAATGTGAATTCAGTTTCTGCACGTTGGCTATGTCTGCTACTGTGGCATCTTTGAGGCTGGTAACACCTGCGTGGGCATTGGGGAAGCAGCACCCAGCAGTAGACCTTGGCATTGCTTACAGGGATTTTTAAAACACGCCTGTGAACTCATCTAAGAACTGTCATATAATTATAATGGTAAATTTGTTGCTAACTGAAAACAGAATTTTGTTCACTGTGGAGAAGTCTCTTGGTGCTTATTTTGAGATATTCTGTATAATTACAGCTTGCAGAATTTTCTTCACCCAATTGCTGTTCACTCCTCTAGAAAGGCTTTTTTCAACTTTGTGTGTTTTATTAAAACCAAAACTAGTTTCTGAGAAGTGTTCGCGTAAACTTAATTAACAAGCAAAGAATGACATTTTCTGCTCAAATGAAGGCCAAACAGATGAGGATACAAGTGATTACAGTAAAAAAACTTATCTTGCTAAGGCAAATTTTAAAAGCAAATCAAAACTTACACATAATTACTTTTGCTGTGAAATACAAGTTAGTTAGAGTAAGATTTATGTTACAGATGAAAATGATATGAGCAAAATAGCCACCTTACTAGAAGATGATCCCACAACAGGATTCTATCTTGTGCCGTTGGGAAGAAGCAAACTATAAAGGGCAGCTAAATTCCCCCAGCAGAGGCTAGGATGTAAACTGAATTTTGCAATGGGTTATGCAAAAAAGGACCACCAGTCACAGCTCAGTGGACAATGTCACTTAACTGTGGCATGTTGCCTCTATAAATCAGGAACTAGCATCTCCCTTGTGCTGCTTTCACCCCTGTAGTGGGTGGTCTCATTCTTTGTCTCTTCTGTGTCCTGATCGTTGCTTGTGGATTGCAAATATTCTCTGACTGGCGGTGTTTTCCAGTCTCCTTCGACCCCAAATCCACTTCACGTGGACGAGGGAAGAGCTGCCACCACCAGGAACTTGCTTCAGTGCCACTGGCAGTGAATAAAATTTTGTCAGGGTTCAAGCTGAGGAGAAAGCATATTTTGTACGTTAGCTGGTGAAGTATTACCAAAAGCTGCTTATTGGGGTCAACCTACCACAGGTGGGAAATGCATAAAGTTGTCAGTTCCTGACTAGGCCATAATTGGGATGCGCGGTGGTTAAAGTGCTTTAGTTAGCGGGGTAAAAGAACTAACACTAATGTCACAACAAGTCCCACTTTCATATTTTATTCACCAAGCAGGTACCTGATTATGTGGTGTGTTGGTGTACTTTTCAGCCAAAATGTGGCTGGAAAAATGACAGTTTATGGTATATTCAAGAAATTAATTCACCTAGGAAATATGAATTTAGCCAAGTAGAACTCACCTGATTATATGAACAGGAATGAAAACTGTGTGGAAAAAAACAATCACTTTTACATTAGCAAATGTCTACAAAATTTAATCATTGGGAAGTGGCTGAGAAAGTTAAAAAATAAGTTTAAAAGCCTGGGGGGAGAGCTTACTGCTAAAATTTTACATTCACATACATGACAATAACTACAATCTGGCCATTATCTGTGCTGGGAACTGTGAATACTGGTGGTGGCAGTATGTCTTGGTGAGCTGGTAAAGCAAGGAGTTGTAATCTCTTTAGCATTTGCACTGAGAACAAGTTTGAAAAGAGCAAGGTTTGAAAATAGTGAAATACTTCTCTGCAGAAAATTGTGTGCCGAGGTTTCACTAAGAAGGTGATGAACGCAGTTGACAAATAGTCTTTCTACACCTTCCTATAATTGGTACCCTGTAGATGGTTATAAGGTAAGCAAATCAATCAAAAACTTCCATATGGAAATTATTTTGGGTCTGAGTATGCACAGGAGGTCACAGCAATACAAATAAGGGTTTGACAGGACACTTCATAAAATAGATTGCAGGGGAAATGTCATTCCCTACCAGACTAAGAGAAGTCCATCACAAACAAGCAAATGTCTGAGAACTTTGTACCACAAGAAAGAACTGGGATCTTGGAAGAAGATGCCAAATTGAATATTTTTTTAATATTCTTATGTTCGTATACTGAAGTCTTAAAAGTAAGTTTTTGGCCTCCTAGCTCAACACAAATTAGTTTGATCTTCTGCATGACTCTAGGGAATGTACATAGGATACCAGATTGTCAGCTGTGACATTGAATCTGTGATTCAGATAGCAGTGTCATGATGCGTTGAATTGAGAAACCTCTTCTGCTAGAAACATTAGTACTCATGGACCCCCAAACTAAGCTGAAAACTCTTGTCTTAATGTTTGTTCTGCTGCTTGTGGAATGTTGCTGACAGTCTCTCTGACAGTTACTCAGCAGAGAGCAGCTTTTCAAAGCTGAAACTGTTAAAGATGTATTTTTGTTCAACATTTTGTTCAGAATGTCCCAGGAACACCTGTTGGGAGTAGCCATGCTAGAGAGTGTGTGAGAACAGATCACTGGATCCCAGGCTGGTAACCGACTTCTTTGTAGCACTGTGGGGGGTTTATTGGGTTTTGATTTTTTTGATTTGTTTGGGGATTTTTTTAATATCTTGGAATGGTGTAATTAGTTTTTATATTATGAATTTTTTTGCTACCACAGAAGTATGAAATAAGGCTGCTGGTTTTGTTTGGATTTGGTGTTTGTGTGTTCTTGGTTTGATTTTGTTTTTTTTTTAATTTAAGTAAAAAACACAAATTTGGTTTAATTCTACCCTGTGAGGATAGGAAAAGATAAGGGGCTACAGAGGAAGAAAAGCACAATCTTAACAGGCATATATGAATGTATTGCTCCTATAAATAAATTTTGGTGCAGAAACATACGATGTTCAAAAAGATGAAGTTGCAAGGTGAATAGAAATAGACTTGCAACAGTTACTTGAATAGTTTACATTGGGAGGTTTAACTGGTTTGTCCTGAAGTGGTGTCCTGCATTTCAGTCTTATGTGTTGGACCAGCTCAGGTTTTAAGAACAGGTTTTGTCTACAGACTTGGAACAACATTTATCTATTTATAGAAACCTTTCTCCATGCTAAGTCTGCGCTAATAGTAGACCCTGTAATCTGGTTACTGAGCAGAATTGACCAGAATATCTAAAATTGCTGTAGATCTCAGTCAAGATGTAAAATTGAGGGACATTAGGTGGAAAACTTTTTAAGATACAGAGGACTCATAGACTTCACAGCTTTACTGTGAGAAGGTCAACGTTAGATTTCTCACTAGAGGTATTAGGAATAATTTGTTTATTTTTGCAGGTATTATAACAGCTTTTGCTTTTAATGGATATTAGAGGCCTGTGGGATGTTGTGCATAGTATTTGCATTTTGAGATACCAGTCACGGACTTGCTTCAGGTTATAAAAAGTAATAATTTTGCCCTTCCTAGGGCTAGTATAGATAGCTTTATCTTTCCCTTGCAGAGAAATGATACTTTGTACTCCAAATACCTACTAAACTGTACCTCCATGTGATAAATTGCATGCATCTTGACAAGCTCAATATCTACGAACTTGGAATAAAACATTTCTAAACAATGAGGTAGGGCCATGCCCATGTGGACCTCACTTGGTACCAGTGTAGAGTCACCTGAGTGGGGAGGGTATGTGCTGTGAATTCTCAAGCTTGTCAGAGGACCCTTGCTGAAAGTCCAGATGCTTCTCCACATGAATTGAAAAGGGCAGAGCACAAGAGGAGAGAACCACAATCTGGGCTGCCTAGAAGCCTGCACACTCCCAGAAGTGCAGAA
The DNA here is from genome assembly GCA_013400655.1 of Mystacornis crossleyi. Lineage (NCBI taxonomy): Eukaryota > Metazoa > Chordata > Aves > Passeriformes > Timaliidae > Mystacornis > Mystacornis crossleyi. The sequence goes on from VYZQ01024727.1 coordinate 10,179, forward strand.
CAGCTACCTGCATTGCTTTTTCTGAATTTCAGGCCCACAAATCACTTCAAAAAAGCTCCAGAAGTTGTTATTGCTGCAGCTTAAACTTCCCAAAGCCAGCCATCATGGATGCTTGGTAGGAGGTGAAAAAACCCACACAGCAGTTGTTAAATTCACCATATGGAAAAGATCCCTTTCACTACAGAAAACTGGCAGCAGGCCCATTCCCTTAACATCAGAGGAAATCCTAGCTGAAGAGGGAAGGTGAGGTTGGAATAAGGCACTAACACTGATTTGCCTTGTCCAGGAACTAAATCACTTGGCCCTAGAGAGTGTGGAGCACAAGAATGGCCGTAAGTCCTCCATTTCCACTGACTGCTGTGGTGGGTAGAAAGGAAGAAATCTCAGAACATACGACCACGTTCCCTTTTTCTCTTTGTCATTCACCACCAGAAGAAGGGAGGATGAAAAACTTTAAAGAAAAACACTTCCTAGAAAAGAGAAGGAAAAAAGGTGACCCGAAAGAACAGCAGACACATTGACAACATAATTCTGCATGTTCCAGGGAAGCTTCCACTCTTCCCCCATCCTGAGGGTGTCCTCATTGCTCCTGATCCTGGTTCACCTCTTTGTGAGCCAGCAGGATGCATTTTTCCCATGATCAGTCTAAGGAGGAATTCAGCAAGAAGTCCAATTTACACGGTGAACAAAACAGTCTGGTAACAGAAATGTTGATGTATTGTGTCTTTGAGATCACATTTGCATATAAGGAAGGAAATTTTTCTGGAAGGGCTCTTCCACAACACATAAAAAATGCTTAAGCTTCACATGATCTGCATATTAATAGAGATGGGTCTGAGCTAAAAAATATGGTGGTGTAAATTTTCACTCCTTGAGGCTTAAGTGTTAGTAAAAAAAGAGAAAATACAGGTAAAGTCCCATCTATCACCAGCATGTTTTGATAGTCATGTTGGCTGTAGCAGATCTGCTTCAGGCTTGAAAAGTAGCAAAGAAGTGACATGGGGTCAATGTGAAATCTCTTTTCTGGGAGAAATCTGCGGAACTACAGGCTTAAAATCTTTTATCCTTGTATGCAAATTGGTAAAAGCTGTTCTACAAAAATAGAACTACTAAAAAGAAAACAAACAAAGAGTAAAGAACTACTTTGTAGTATGTTATGCCTTAAAAAAAAAAATGTTCTTTGAGGACATCAAGAGAATCTCAGATGATAAAGTGAGCTTGAGTTTACAGAAGTATTTGATAGGGTCCTTCACTGAAGAATTTGAAAGAAATTAAGTTACTGTAAGATTAGAGGAAGAAACCTACATGAATAAATAACTAGTGAAACATAGGAAACAATGTTAAGGAATAAATAGTCAATTTTCACAGTGGATAGAGAGCTGCAGGAAAATTCTTTAGGGATCTGTACTGTGTTCTGTGCTATTTAAAATGTTTATTAACCATCTGAAAAAGAGAGAGAATGTAAACTTTGCTGATAGTAGTGTGTAATGTAGGGAGATAAAGATGAGAGCTGACATAAAAGGGTTGTGAAGAATCTTGCATTACTGAGTGACTGGCCAATGAACTGCCAGAAAAAAAAAAGAAAGTAGTATGCACGTGGGATAAAACAGTGATAAATTTATATGTACAGTGAGTGATTGTAAGCTAGCTATACTGGGGTTACAGTAAGAGAGCACTATGAAAATCTTAGCTTAATGCTGAATAACATTGAAATAAAGCTTATCAAACACAGAATTTCTAGGAAAGGAAGAAAACAAAGCAAAACCCATCACTATGTCAGCATGTTAATTTTTTTTTTCCCTTCACATTTTGAATATACTGTGTGGTTCACATCTTTCTGGATTGGAACCAGAAGGGTGATAGGTAGAAATGAGTGATAGGAGATTCTTCATCATGTGGCCCAGCAGCTGTGGAGCTCGTTCTTATGGGACACTGCCAGTCCCAGAGGTACAAACAGGTTGAGAAAAACCTACTGGAAAAGCTATTTGAAAGCATCACCTCTGACTCAGAGAATTCCTGTGCCACAGATTTCTTAAAAACTGGGCAAGTTTTCTAGGGAAATACTACTGTGAGCTTGGCCTAGGGTGCTGCTGCTGGTGCGTGTGGGAGAAGCGGGACTGAGCTTCGTAACCCATTCCTGTGGATTTACAGTGTCCGTGCACAAAGAGGAGCTGTTAGGTTGGCACCCAGGATCAGAAGCCCTCTCTGCCTCCCAGTCCTGTCTCAACCTTTGGACCACTGTTCCTGTATTACATTTTGACAACCTGATTAACATGTAACTACATTATTTGAACTGAAGCTGAGATATATCTATATTTTGTACTATTCTGAAATTATGTGCTAAGGGGCTTGTAATTCAAATGCTGCTTTCAATTTACTAAGGTTTGCTGCATTTCCAGAGAGTCACCTCAGACAGTACAGTAATACAAGAAAATCTCGTAAAAATTTACCCAGAGACAATATCTGATCGTGCATGTTCAAATGACCGTGCATGTGATAATGTCTGATCCCAAGTGTACAATATTCCCACTAGGGTTTTTTAAATTCTAAATTTTTCAAAAATACTATTATTAATCTGGCAAAGAAGTGGAAACACATACTCTGGCCGTCAATTTGAGGGAATTTTATTTTAAGAAGGCACGTTATCTGTTGCTGGAAACTGCAATTTGTAACTGAAAATAGGACAACATGGTAAATTCAGTGAGATTTTTACAATCAATTTATGATTCAGATGTACATGTTTGTGGTGACAAATTAGGACCTTGAGGGAAAATGTGAGAAGGTCTTTTATGTTTTGCACTTGGAAACTACTGCTTTGTTGAGAAACCTGTCGAATTAGTTTAGTGCAGAACTGTACTTTTTTCCTATGCATGTTACAAAGCCATGACTTATTTTGTTTGCTTTACTTTCACGGCTAAGGCTTGAAAACTAGTAAGTAGTTCAGTAAGGCAGAAGACTATTTGTACATATGGTAAGAATATCCTTTTGATTTGAAAAGTGATTCATTGATCCCTGGAACAAAAAGAACAATTTTCACAGTTCTGTGAGGACTATGAACCATCTTTAAAACTTTAGCCTTAGGGTAAGAAGCAGGAGAAAATTAAAGCAGTTTCTGAAATACTTCACCAACTATCTCCTAGAAAATGACCCAATCTGCTTGATTATTGGGAAAGACAAACTCCTTAATGGCTAGCATCAGCTGAAGCTGCTTCAGGACGTGCTTTGGCAGTTGCTGCTAAAAATTCCTTTTCTGCAGAGATATGTGAGCGGTCATTAAGTAGGAGTATTGACAAAGGAAATGCCCTAAACATAAAGACAGTGTGATTATAAAGATATTTCTAGAATGTAATTCTGCTGACAGTGACATGAAGAGTTGCATATTTCTGTTCATCTTATTAAAGTGTGAATATGCAGACTATTATTTAGAGGAAAATGACAATCCCTTAAAAATCCTAACTGTTTTCTCAGTTTGGTGAGTTACTGTGCGCATAATGGAGTGCTCCAAAATGATCAGTGTGATTCGGATGGGAATTAGGATTGTAGATTGTAGAAATGTCCTCCATAAACTGCAACAAAGGAAATGGCATCATGTGTTAGACCCCCTGTATGCTCAGATGTCCATTTCATCCCCTCAATCTGTGCTTAAAATAGCAATAACAACCTTGGTGCAGGGCATTTCCTGGCGATTAATGACTGGCCAGGGTTAATGGCCCTCAGCAGCGCCTCAGGCCATCAACTCCTCCCAGCCAGTCATTACTCCCTGGGAAATGCCCTTTTCTGAGTAGTTATTGCTTTAATATTAAGATGTAGATGCCATTGGATGGAGATAAAATGACCTTGTGGCAATGTTCCAAAATAAATGTTAAAAATAAAATAGTGGCAAAATTTAAAAATTATTAACAGTCAACAGTCTATCAAAATTAAAATTGAAAGCTTGTAAAGTTTACAACATTCTACTAGTCTGGTTACCTGTGCAAGATATATATCCCCTAAATGTATCTTCCTAATTTCCATTTCGTGTTTGTCATAGGCAATTGGCTAAATTATAGAATTTGATCTTCTAAAATGCATGGTACCTTTGATATTCATTTTACTCTCTGTGATATGATTTTAGTCTTTTATGAAGCACTGAGCATATGTGATTTAGATAATTCTGCTTTTTTTCTGTTTTATGTAGTGTGTATTACAATAAGAATAGGAAAGTGAATGTATACCTGATCAAAGGAGTAAATATATGCTGTTCCTGTAGCCCATATTCTGTATATTCTGTGATGTGGTTTGCATTTTAGGCATTCTGCTAGAGGTCTAATGAAGAAAAATATGAAAGCTAGGTCTATATTTAAAAGGCTTGCTCACATACTTATGTAGGCTAGGAATACTAAAAATAAAATGGCATCTAACTGCTGTCCTGGCAGAACCTAGTGTAGATGCAGTTATACCATCAAACTGTTTATTTTTGTTCAGAAGCAAGTGTGGCGGTTGCTGCTCTGAACTGTGCCGGTAGTAGGAGAGCTGGCTCTCTGCAGACATGTTCTAGCTCAGACAAGAAAAGCAGAGGCACATGCTCAAATCTATCACAATTAGAGCCAGCTCTTCAGTATGATTGACAGCAGCTGGACTATAGCCCAGCCTCCTGTGCTTTCTGGGGAGGGGGGCTGGGGAAAGATCTCAAATTCTGAGCGAGATGTGGGAATAAAGTGTTCCAAGATGGTTTTTTTTCTTTATCTACCAAGAGGAACATGCAGATTAGCAGAATTCTTAGTGGGCTCTGAACTGATCTTGATCTACACCCTCCCTAGTCCTGGTAGCTTCTAAACTTTTAATGCGTATTTTGTTTAAGAACTATCACCATGAACTTTTACATAGTCTTCATCACTAAACTTCTCACATCTGTCACATTTCAATATTCTAGATCTCAATTCACCCTGGTTTATACTTTAATTCTTTTTTTTTTTTTTAAGCTATCTTGTTATCTTCATATAGTCTTAGTCTAATGTAGGGTTATGTGAACACGGACATGCCAACCAATTACCATGGGATAGCAAACTGCAGTGTGTCAGTGTGGTAACTACCCCTGTTGGGAACTTGCAGCAAATACAGGCTGATTCAAGTTAATATGAATTTCTTCCCTTTTGGATGTAGCCTTACCTCCTATTTTATGGGGTTTGAAAGAGCACTAGAGCAGCCACTGGTTGCAGGTGTACTCACGGGTGGTAACTCATAAATCAGCAGTAACCTGTTTGTCTTGAAACCTTGTATGCGGAGCTAGTGGAGCTGGTCTTTTAAGTGTTGAAGGAAGTGTGTGACAGTAAGTACTTATTTACTGAACACTTAAACCCAGATAAATATTTTAAAGGCTTGTTTAAAGGAGACTTAAATATATCCTTTGTTGTGAGCCACATAGGTTAAATGTAAACTAAGAAACCAACAGAGTGCTTTTCTGTCCTGTTTCCTGCCACTACGCTTCCCAGTCTCCCAAATCTCAGGAAGAATGCTCTTTCACTGGTTTATTTTTACATCTTTCTCTCATTTTTAGGTGCAGGGTTCCTAATCTATTTCAAGTTTAATTTTCATTTACTTCTTTTTACGTTTAATATTTTTGTTATAAAATTGTATTTATGCTAATTTTTCTGTCTATACATAATAGCTAATTAAAGTCTTATGTTTGGGAAAAAAAATATTGAAGTGCTATTCCTAAATTTCAGGGTAGCATTTATAAAAATCTGCTTCACTTTTCTTGTAGTGTAATGTGATAGACTTATTCTTAGGCACACCATTCTTGGCCTCCTAGCCATTTATGCTCTAACTGTATTAGAATCTGAATATGCTTGCAGAATGTTTCATTTAAGTTATATCCAGCTCAGATGAGAGTATCTAAAGTTTGTGTGATTTTATAGGTACCCCAAATTCTTACCTGTGTGCAGTATGTGCATCTTAAAGCAAAGGGTGGGCATTAAAAATGCATGTGTGTTATATTTGCATTCTCTCAATGTACTGTCAGCACGCCTCTGGTTCCTAGAAGGACTTTTGCCTTTGATTCTGCCAAAGGCATCCACACTTCACGTGATTTATTTTCAGTTTATCTTTTTGGGAACACACATGCTCACAGCTGGATCACTGATAAAAATCTCACCAACAGTAGGTCTTTCAGTGCTTTCATTTGAATGATCATTTAAATGAGCCAATAAGCCTGTACAAAATTCAATGCATTTTAATTTTAAAATGTCCAATCACATAGCAATATGCTGAACAAGTTAGGTAACAATTTTATTAAACTTCCACATATACAGTGAAAATAGTAAGGCCTCTTTCAGTTTCTCAGCATCATCACATGAGCTTCCCTAAAATACGAAGAAGTGGGTCGAACTGGCAGTTGAGGAGGAAAGATTAGTCAGAAGGTAACTGCCAACTTACAGCCCTTAATTTTGTATCTTCTTTGCTGCTGGAGTGTAGCCAAAAAACTACTTGGGTCATCAGACATAACAGTTAGCTACTTAAGTAAATTCTAATGTCTGCACAGAAAAAAAAAAAGCTACCCACTCATGAGATTTTTCTGATCATATCACAGATGGGAGCACTGCAGACCTGCCATCCGGAGGTTTAGTGCATAGTGGCACTCTTGTTCACTGAATTTTTGGCCCGGCTGGGAAATACCAGGAGATGGATGATAGGAAAGATAAATGAAGAGATCAAGTTCAACAGAAAACATGGATTTTCATCTTCACTTCTTGAAAAGTTCTGTGCTTGACAGAAAGTAGAGTTTCTTTCTTTGCTAATGGACTATTTTACTGTAATTTTCTCTGTAGAAATATTTACACGTGAAACATTTTTTTCCCAGTGAAAGGTTCTGGTGGGGATGGATCCCACAGGTCTTGCTGTGGCCATTGAAAAGATCCCATGCTTTTAGCCATGTGGGTATTTGCAGATTATCTCCAGTCATGAGGTGAGCCTGCTCCATTAATCAGGCAGGTTTGGGGCTTTGAGGAACCTCACTTCTTTGTGAAGTCCCATACCTAGACCAATACCTAGGGAAATGGCATTTATATACTGTTTATTTACAATATTTAAATATAAACAGTATTTAGGGACTGATAGGTCTCCCCCATGCAGCTGGCATTTAAAGCCATCAGGTAATTCCTGACAATCGGACGAGCCTTATAGCCTGTTCTTACACATCTTCTAAACTACCATACCCTCACCTCCCAGAACAGCCTAACTGAAGAGTGGTTGTGCAAAATCAGGTAAATTATCAGTGCTTTCCGGTGCATCTCTATGAAGATAATGGTGCACAGAGAGAGAGTGGGTGAGTTGTGGAGTTTGTCAGCAACCTGGCTGACAAAATCATTTGCTCCTTCCAAGCATTGCTCTGGCACCAGCAATGTCACATGATGAAGTAGATCACAGGGCTCTGAAGTGTAAAAAGGGAGGGGTTTTTCTCTCTGCTCTCTGACTCACAATTTTCTCCTCTACTGGCACTGATACTGCTCACTTTCTTGAGCCTTCAAAATCCAAGGAAGTGAATTAAAAGAAGCCCTGGGGGTGATGGAACAAGTGAAGAGAGGGGATGGACTTGTCAGAGGTGCAAAGAGACAGATTTGACCTGGGGAATTGCTAGATGATGGAGTGCAGGGATTAGAAGACTGTGATGAAGTTACTAATTCTGTATTTTGTCTGTTTGTATTTTCTGCTGAATTTGTTTTCTAATAAGTTAAGCTGTTTTGCTGCTAAGTAATAGGGGGAATACATCTGTATATATCTAGTAGCAGCCAAAGTCTGGAAGGGATCTTAGGGTTCCTTTCAGTCAACAGCTGCTTGCTCCCTCTGAGGGAACAGCCTACATGCTTTGAACATCTTTGTCTCCAGTTGGCTTCCCCTCTCAGAGGGGCACCCTGCAGAGAGTTGCCTGTGCTATTGTGAGAATAAAGAGCAACAATTAGCGAGGTGCTCCAAGAACTGTGGTAAAAAGGGCTGTGTGTATCTGGGCAGAGAATTTGATAAGAGAAAAATTTCTAAAGGTGGAGGAAAAACTTCACAAATTTGTGTAGCGTTTTGCCAGCCTTGTTTTCCTTACCTGGTCTTGAGAATCAATAATGTGTCAGCACCCTGGTGTAAAGCTTTTGCTACAGGTCATAGCATGTGTCTGAAATATCATAGAATTAGATATATCCTTTTTCTGTTAGCTTCTCCCATACTGTATTGGCCTCCTCTGCTTTCTCTTTATATTAAATCAGTGTGGAAAATACAGAAATACAGCAGGGGCATGCCAATTCCACAAGGACTTGCAGGCATTGTTAGAAGGAAGCACTGCCAAAAATTAGTATCTGTCTTCACTCTTCTCTTGGATTCAGCCTTTATTTCCATTTACTCATGTATTTGTTTTCACTCATTACCGAAGAGACTAAAGGTTGAACTAGGATAGGTTTCCTATGAAAAATAAAACCCCAGAGATTCTTTCAAATTTCCAGGAAAGTCTTTAGCCACACAGGTAATTTTCAATGTCATTTGGAGGGTTTACCTGAAGTACTGAAATTTTCAACAGTCTGTCACAAAATGGACATACTTCTTCTCAGCATGTTAAATATTTGAGTTACCCTGAAGTGCTCCGTACAGGTGCTATATTCCCTTTCATTGTACATATGTTTTGGGGAGCTCTTATTCCATGGTTCCTTTTTCACTCTTCAGAAGTTACCACATCTTAATTAGAGTGCCCTGAGTCATGAGAGATGCACCAGATCTTTTTTTTCCCTTGACCATTATTAGTCATTATTTGACCAAAATTAGTAGGACTCTCATTAGGTAAGCTTTTCATCTATCCACACTTTCCATGTCTGTGATATGTGCCTGTGCATTTCTGTGTAAGCAGGGCCAAGGGCATGGTAGCTCAGCTGCTGCCCTGGTAGTGCTGGTGTGGTGCTGAGTCTGACGTGGTAGAGGAGCACTTACGAGACCAAGTACTTCCCTTGTTTTTCTACAGGTGCAGCAGGTTCTAAAGAGCAACCAGTTTAGCCTTGTGCTCCCATCAAAGACACAATGTTGTATTATTTTGCAAAGAAAAAGGTTTATTCATACCCTTTAGGTTTTATTTGTCTGAGGGTGTTAGAACCTAACAACTCTAGGCCTGATTTTGAAGTTGTAGCCCCGTGTACTCACTGAAATCCATCAAATAATCTCATTAAATAAGCGGATGTCATTGATAGAAGCAGAGTCATCATATGAAAATAATTGCCTTTAAAAATAAGCATCTCCATTTAGCCTGAGAATAGAATCTTTGCTGTTTTCTGCTCATGCTGATTTTTTTTTTATGTGATACATAGAGCATTTTCAAACTTTTATCAACTAGACTTAGTTGTGTGCTGATAATGTTTGGCCTGCTTTTGTGTTGCTCTGTTGTATCTAACTTCCCCTTCACTTTAAAAAACAGATTGCAGATCTAACTATAAACTAACGAGGCAGAGAAAGGGTTTGCTACAGCTGAATAACAAACATACTAATATCCCCTACTTGTCTTATTTTCATTTACTCTGATATATGTCATTTAAGTGCAAGTGAAGGAGGAAAACAATGGATGGTCAGAGATTGTTAAATTATTTACTGGAGAGTAAATTCCCTGAAAAAAGAAGAGAGAGAAGAAGGAGAATTGCAGGTCAGCAGTGTCAAGACATTCTGCATTGCTTGTCTTTATCATCATGCAGAATCTTTTTATTAAGGCAGCGCAGAAAGAATAGATTTATAGACTGAAGGTACAATGTTTCATATGTCCATATCCATCTAGATTGACAGTTCCTACCAACATGAATTTCCCAGGAGAGAGAGTGTTACTGGTGTCAGTGGATGGCATCATTTACTTCAGTGTTCCATTATTAAATTGATAACAAGATAATTCCTCTGCTTCTCAGAGACATGACAGGTTTTACAATTGTTAACTTTCTTATTGCATGGGATTTGATATTCTAGGTAGCTTTTAATAAGAAGCTTATTTTTATTTCAGTTCTGCAACAAATCAAAATTTACAAGAACGTACAGAAAAAGAGAAATCAGGCTGAGTGTACAAGGCATCAAAATTAGGCTGGTTTCCAGAGGGTTATTTTTACAGCAGCAAATGTTTGTGCTCCCGTTGTTTTCAGTACTGCACATTTGAGCATATTTGTGCAGTACAGAATGTTTGCTACGCTTGTACTCTTGTCTTGTACAGTGGGTGTTCAAAGTGTTCTGTACATTGGTAATTCTGTCTCTGTTTGAGGGTGATTATTTCATCAGCCAGTGGCCATTTTGAAAAGCAGAGGGCGGCCACAGGTGGTACTGAATAGCACAAACCCTCCAAGAACTTTTCTGCTGGCACGATGTGGCACAGCTGGGACTTGTCTGGAGCCTGATGCTGTGCAAGAGACAGAGTTAGAGAGGAAGGCTCTTGGTGTGAGTCTCGAGAAGGTAGAACATCTGTACCAACCCAAAAATCCCATGGTGCTGTTGTTATTCCCTCACTGCTCTTTTTTGTCAAGACTGCATCTTAAGAGCTGTTGTGAGGGCAGTCTGGCCTGTGGCCCGTGTGTTTGACTTACATGTGTGAAGCACTGTGAGAAGTCCATCTGCAGCAGGTGTTTTTTCTATGTAGATATTTACAAAGGTTATTTATTGTGTCATTGAAATATTAAAGGAGTGCCCTATAAGCCATTCTTTGTTAACTTCTCACCAAGCATTTGGTGGACCATGTGTTCTTGTAGCTCCACTTGTGCAGGACCTTCAGGAAAGGTTCTGAGTGCATCAGCCTGTTCTGATGTGCGAGTGAGAGATGGTGTGGGTCACAGCTGAATGTATGTACCCCTCATTCTGACAGATGGGGGATTTTAGGGAAACAGTGATTCAGCTGCCAAGAAGTTCTCCTCTCCTTGCGTGTTTGTGTGGATGTAGGTACCTTTTCCACTGGTGAATGGTGAACTGAACATCTTATTTTTGCCATTGTTCTAGAAAGATTATGTCTTCACTGCCAAGCTCCTTCTTAGTAAATGATTCCTGAGGAATTTTGATTTAAAATGTTTGAGTTTGTGCAGACTAAGCAGGTCATGTGGTAAGGCTATACTGTGTTGTTTTAGAAGAAGAAGCATGTCTTGAAAGGAATATTGGGGTCTTTCTGTCTGACCCAAACACAAATACCCTTTGAAGTTTAGCTTGATCAACAGTAACTTTTTGGATATTGAAAACTGATTCTTAATAAAGTCTTCAATCTCTGCACCCCCTCTTTGCACACCAATTATCCTGTTCCTTATCTCTGCTTCCCAAACAAATAACTGTTAGAAAACCCAGTCCTTCAGCCTTCTTGAAAGCTCCTCTTGATTTTACAGCTTTCAGGGGAGTGGTCTTTTAAAGATGATGCTAAGAATCTCTTTCTATTTTTGCAAGGACTGTGCACATAAAATAATACTGTGGATTTTTGTCGGTGTTTGAGACATCAAAGAGGGGTGCATGTTGTGGCCAGCAGCAGAGTCTAAACAGAGCATCTATGGACATGGATCAGAACTGCCCTCAAGTCTGGTGCAGCAATGAGAAGGGAGAGGCAGGGAAGAGAAAGCAGAAACTATGCGGTGGCTGGGTTTCCTGAAGTGCAGGGAGATTATGCACAGGCCTGGAAGAGTAAGTTAGGAACAGATACTGGCTCTGGCCTGTGTGAGATGACCAAAATAAATGTGGTTATCACAGGCATGAGGGTAGAGGATTGTGATTTCATTCTGTATGTTGAGAATTTTACTTAAATTTGCAGGAATTGACAGTGTTCACATTTAAATCCAGATCCCTGAGACTTTTTTTTTCAGACCATTTGAGTGTACTGAAACTCCCTTACTCCCTGCAGAGCAGTGCAGGACAAATGGTAATTGGCAACATAGAGTTTTACTGCTCTCTGGCTTTAAATAGATGTGACCCAAGCTAGGCCCGGTTTGGGGATTTTTTTTTTTCCTCATTCTTTTTGTTTTGTAACCTCTTGCAGTGAATTCTGTGTGTTAGGAAAGAAAGATCACTTGAAAACATACAGAGTGGCAAACCTCATCCTTTTTATTTCTTTTAATGCTCTTGCATTCATGAGACATCCACATAGAGATAATGGAAGAGAAAAAAACATTCACAAGGGAAATAGATTCTACTTTAAGCTTCCAGGGAATTATTATAAACAGGGAGAAAAATATTTTAAGGATTATGAGAAGTACCTTGTCAGTGTTCTTTTAAGTAGAACAACTACTAATGCATTAGTCACAGAATTTAGTGAAATGTAGCTTTTTACTGCTTTAGCTACGGTATATTCATCTTATAATGGTGTCCTAACTGGTACATTACATACCCTCCGTCTTCCACCTCCCTTCCCTCCAGTAAAAAAGTTTTATTGTGGACCTTTTTGTTCCATGAATGATCAGGAAAATTCTGAACACAGGACAGTGTGTGGTGTTGCAAACATGCATTTGTCCCTTTGAAGGCATTTGGAGAAATTGTCCCTCAGTTCGTGTGGTGTCGGGGCGAAAAGCCCTTGTCTGGTGACATCTGTCACAGTGATCGTCAGGGAGGGACAGAGCCCGCAGGGCTGCTGCGCTCCCCGGTGCAGGGCGGGGCAGCAGCATCTCCCACAACAGGCAAAATAGCAGTTCTCATGGAGGAGAAGAGGGAACTGCAAATACCAGCTATGAATTTGATCGGGAATAAGGAATGGGCCAGGGCTCCCACTGTGCTTCAATCATGCGCGGTTTGCAGGCAGCCCACACTCCAGCTATGACAAAGCTGCAATTTAGTCAACCTTCATTTACTACTTACTACACTTTAGCAGCAGCTTCATTGTAAGATCTGTCAGGAGTCTACTTTTGTAAGCTGGGAAGCGTGGTGCAGCCTCGCGCTTCTGGCTCAAACCACTGTAATTAAGCTCACGTCAGGTTGCCACTGAAAATTTCAGGAATCAGAAGGAAGGATGTGCTCTCTGCAGATGCTCCTGGGCTGGGCCATGTGCTGGACTTTTATGAGATATTAACTGTTCGGGGCTATTACAGTTGCAGGGGTGGCAGTGTGGTACATGGCATTGTAGGCACTGAAAAAAATGTGTGAGAAGAGACTAAGCTGAAATGTGATACAATTCTCGTTTATTACTTTCCAATAAAACCTCTGCATTTTATCACTTGTAATTCTTACTTTGTTCTTGCTATTCTCTCCTAGGTAGTAGGAGGTAATAGTCTGTATTTTCTTTATAAATTTCCATCTGTGATTTTAGGAGTAGATCCAAACCTCAGGCATCACAGATAGGTCCCCTAAATGTTCACACGCGACAGTGATTATTTTTTTGTCATGGGCACTGATTCCAAATGAAAAGATTGTAAAGGTGTTTTGGGGTAGAACAGTCACCTGAAGAAGGACAGTTTTGTTAACACAGAATGCTGGGGGATACTTTTCCACCTAGGAAATAAGTTTATTTTCAGGTTATAGGAGAAAACTGGGGGGGGAGGAATAAAATCCCTACTACTTTTCTTTATTCCCTCTGAGATCATGGCTTTCATGGTTTTTCATGAACAATCATGGCAGAAATGTAATTTTTGTTTTCAGTTATTTTTGTTATTGTAAACCACTGCTTCTGTCAAAAGGTATGGACTTCATTTTAAATATAAATCCTAAAACTAATCAATGTTAAATAAACATGTTGTCTTAATTAACAGCTCTTTGAAACATCACAGATTGCGTTGCTCCTCTTTTGTACACTCCCAGCAGAATTTCCAAATTTCATTAGTAGCACTTGATGTAACCTAACTCAACTACTTATGAATATAGTCAGCTGCCCTTGTTGTCTTACAACTTTCCCCACTGAAAAATTTGGTTTGTTTTAAAGCTCAGTTGTGCAGATTTCTGATATACTTTGGATTGTGTCTGCAACTGTGAAAATCCTTATCATGTTGTCAGTGTCTGAGCTGCTGGGTTGCTTTTTTGCTTTAGTTAGTTTATAAAAAGCATGAATTTGACAAGATACAGTTTCTAGATAAATTCCAGTTGCTTTAAATTTTTCTCATATATAATTTCTTCAACAGATTTTTCACAATTTTTGCTTTTAAAAATTAAAGTCCTTTAAAAATGATTTCTGTTTATTTCCAGAGCACTCAGGTCATCTTGAATATTCAAACAGAACACAGAGCAGATTTTGTGTCATTAACATTTTATCTATACAGCCATATAAGGTTTTTCCCAATTTAAAAAATTATGGTATAGGAGAGAGACACTTTTTCCCTGTCAGAGGAGAATAAAAGCATGGGCAGTGATGACTGTGTGTGCTTAATGAAAAGTTTGGTCTTATCTTTTTGCCAGAGATGAGCACAAACGGGCACCTGCAGGCAAGGCAGACACTTCATCCAAGGCTTCCCTTCTCACCAGCCTCCCATCCTGCAAACATCAGCCAGAAG
>VYZQ01024727.1:24887-35657 GCA_013400655.1 Mystacornis crossleyi
TGGGCAGTCTGCAGGTATGTGGGCTGATTGTAGAGACTCATTAGAGCAAAACAATGGAAACAATGATGATGATAAGTGGTACTGTCCTTTTGAATGAATAGAGTGTAACCTCACCACGTCCAATTTTCTCCATACCTGCCTTACTTTTCAAAGTGTGTTTCCCTCCCTTCTGAAGATACTAAATATCTCCTCCTTCTAATGGAGATAATATGGGAGTTTACAGTTTCAGCAATTGTGTGTGTTGGACAATTTTCCTACACTATGCTTTTCAGTATTTGTTTGAGGTGAATGAGTCATTAACCCTCAGCATCATGGGAAAGTTCAAGAGAAGTGTTAAAACGAGGGGGCGGCAGATTAAACTCACCCTAGATATTAATGATGACAGTAAAACTTGTTTGGAAAACAAAAAGATTAAAATTAAATGTCGTGTTACCTGTCAATCAAACTTTCATGTGAAAGTTTCATGTAAGAGGGCCAAATAAATAAGAACATGGCAAGATGCTTCTCTGTTCTCCTCTGCTAGCGTTTCCTTTGAACACAGACTGAGCAGGTAGATTTCTATTAAGTTCTGTGATTTCTGATTTAACCTTTTAGCTGCTGCAATATAGTTCTCTGTTGTTTTTTTAATTCCAAACATCATTCTTCCAAGAAGTCATTCATGCAGGAGTTCCTGGGCTGAATTCTCTGTTTATCTTACCTCAAGTGTATCAACTTCAGAATTTCAATGTCTAATCTTTGGGTCTAAAATACATGATTTTATTTTAGTCTTAAATAGAAATTAGCACTGTCACTTGAACTGGACATTGACCAGAGGAGTAGTTAACATTCATTTAACAGTAAATAGCGCTGTATGCAACTGGTAAATTGTGTGTCTAGGTGTCCCCCCACCCCCCGAAGAATCCTATTAGAACTTATTTTACCTAAAAACATGAGCCTCAAAAAATATATTAGAGGGAGCAGCAGCTAGAGGCAGAACCTGGAGCTGGAAGGTGCTCAGTGCAATGAGAAGGAAAGGCAATTACACGGAATAGCTCTTGGGGAACTGGGGCCAGTCAGTGAGTAGGAAATAAAGTGTGCATCATGGGATAACAAAATCTGAAGGTTCCCGGGGCTGCTCTCCCAGACCTCCAGATTTTCCCCACATCCTGTGAGTCTCCTCAGTTGCCTCTGGAACACAAAATAGTTCTGGCTGTCTGTCACTGTCCTAAAGTAGTGTGGTATGAGACTCCAGGGATCAGGGTTAGATGTATCCTGAATTCTTGAAGTCAGCTGGAATATTGTGTTCATACACTGCCACATTAGAGTGTAAACTCATGCACTGATGTCTCATCTACCTCTAAATAGTCAAAATGCTTCTTTTATTTGTATTTATGGTAAATAACAACTTCGTTCCTTCGACCTCAGGAACAAGTATGACAGTTCCCTGGTTGGCTTTGTGTGTGGGACAGACTTTGTTCTCACTGTGTCGCGTGGCAAACAGAATGCACGTGGATAGACTTCCTTTACAGACCGGGGATACAGTAGATGAGTTTGCTCACTGTTTCTTGTCCCCAGTGAAGTCTGCAGCTGTGTTTCTCTCTATAGCTCCTGGCAGACAGCTGGTAGTTCCCATACGCAGGCTGTGCAGTCCACGTCTGGTGTCACAGTAATGTACAGTATTACAAAATCTGCTAACATGGCTTAAAATGATATACAATTCATATATGCTCTTTCCAGGTTCTGATTGCCAGCATCATGTGCAGCTATAACAGGGAGGACTGGACTGAACTTTCAAAAATGGCTGAGGTAATGGTTTCCTAAATGTGTTTTTGTGTATTTTTTTAAATTCTCCTTAAAAACAAGAGCTGCAGTAAGGAATTCCTTGAAAGAAATAGCTTCAAAGTGAAAAATGAGAATTTAAAACATGTCCATTATAATTTGTTTATTCTGTGTTTTCATTAAAATGATGGAAATGTAAATTTAAAGGAAAGCTGTTCCATAAAAACGGTCCCTTGGATTTTTAAGCAGTACCTGGAAAGCCTTTAGTCTTTGAATCTATATACTTTTTATTTGCATTTTAAGCAAACTGTATATTATGACAGATGCCCTGATAAAATTTAATTCTGCCTTTGAGAGCCTAACTTGATCTTACCTTGCCTACAGGCACACTAGTTTGACAGCACCAGAAGAAATTTTGAATATAAAACTCTTGAATATTTAAAGTATAAAGGGCTCATTTAATGCTATTCTAGTTTTAATACAGAGCTTCAAAAATGATAGCTGAGAAAGTCAGCATATATAATAGCAGTCAGCAGGCTTTCTATAATATAAATCCAATCTTACAGAAATGCAAACAGACTATGCACCTGAAATTTCTATTCAATTTGAGGAAAAAACTATTTAATAACATGTACCAGTGTCCATAGGGAGTAGTATAAGAAATACTTATCAGAACTGCACTAATTTCATTCAGAAAGGTGTCTCTATCTGAATGGAATGCAAAATTGTTATGTTTAAATTAAAGTGTGTTTTCCACATAAAGTATCTGGAGGAAATTAAAAGCATAGTATTAACAAATTTAAACAAAGAAAGTATTAGCTTGTCATTATTGCTAGCATTAGCTCAGATTTAAATGTTTAAATTTTAAATATGCTTTTATATGTCTATGGATAGAGGTATGGATATCTTGAATTTGTGTTTTCATATGGCACAATGTTTGGACATCATTGTTTCTTTATTCAGTGTTCTAAGTCCTCCTGTGTTTATGTGGGATGACATTTCTTGATTTTCTTTGAGCATTTTAAGCCTATGAGGAAAAAAGTCACTTTGGGGACTTAGACAAGTGAAATTAAACATTATCAGTAGTTAGTTTGGTGATCTTCTACACTATCTCAATTTATACCTGTATTTACCTAATTGACCATGAAATCATATTTTGGAATCTATGCTTGACAGAAGCAGTGCCACTTTTAAACTAAGAAGAACGGCTTTATTGTGCCACATTTGCTCCTGTTTTTTTTAATCCAGTGGTACTGCTGTCCAGCTTTAAGACACGTTTCCAATCCGTGCCTGTATTCATGTTACTGCTTTAGAAAAAAAATGGTTCTTTAAGTGCAGTCAGTGATGTCTAACCTATGTGATACGACATTCTTCTGGGAAGTAGTTGTTGGTGTCTCGCCTGTGGAGAGCAGCAGTAGTTTGGGGCGCCCTGGAATGTGCAGCTGAAGAGCAGGGATGTTTAATCGCATGCGTAGGATCCTACCTAGGAGGTAATAGATGTGGCTTTCATCAGAGCAGAAGTCCCAGAAGGTACCACAGTGTCTCAGCAGGAGGATGACCTACTCATCCAAAAGGTCAGCTTGTCAGGGCGGCCGGCAGCACCGGCGGCAGCGCGGCACGGCCGGGCTCGCGGAGCCGGCCGGGGCGGGGAGGGTTCCTGGGAGTGATGGATGGCTTCTCCCCTGCTCACGCACTTCGCGAGTTGCTGAACCATGGCCACACAGCAGGCAAAGTTACTCCAGTTCAATAAGCAAAAACAAAATGCAAATGCAAAACAAAACCCTAGTTAGAGCCACTGGAAGGCAACAGGAGAGATGTTCATGTCAGGCCGGAGCAGTTCTGCAGAAAGGAAGAGGAGCGTGTCTGTGTGCTGCCCTCGGACAGCTCAGCTCCTTCCCCTTTTAATTGTAACTAATTGAGGGTGATGAACAGAGTTAGCATGAATAATGTGTTTGTATATACTTTTTTTTAAAATTACTCTCTTGTTCTTCAGAAACAAATTTATTTAACGACAAAAGCTATGGCACCATACAGGCACCTGCAGAAAATTTGGAGACTAAATCCATTAAAGTAAAAAGGAAAAATTTACTAGTGAGTTACAGTTCTTCAGAGCACAGCAACACCTGTGTAACACTGACTGCCAAACCTCTCTCTCAGTGCTGCGCTTAGGCCCTGTAATTACATTTCATTTTTTGACATTTTCCAGAACCAACTCTTTATTCTGCTCCTATCTTTTTACCTTTTTTTTTTTTTTTTCACTCTAATTTCTTAGTAATTTTTGGAAACCACATCAGTTTTTGAAGTTTTTATCTCTAATGATCAACATGCTTGTTTTTTAGGGTATCATAACCATAGCTTTCTCTCTTAAAAAAAAGAAAAATAAATCACGTGTCTAAAGAAATCTATTTAACATGAACAGTAAGTGCTACAGGAAAGAGTACATTACTTGAAATTAACTTTCCAATTTTTTTTCCTTTTATGTGTTTCATAGGTTGCTGGTGCTGATGCGCTGGAGTTAAATTTATCATGTCCTCATGGTATGGGGGAGCGAGGCATGGGACTGGCCTGCGGGCAGGTAGGACTGTAACCACAATCTCTTGAATGTGTCTCCAGCTATTCTGCACTGCCGCACTGATAGCTGCACCTCAGGGGACAAGACACAAGCCGCAGATTACCAGCTTGAGATTTTTTAGGTTGAATTTGTTTAAATATTTAGTGATAAAAGGAAAAGAAAAAGAAACAGAGAATGTAAAAAATGCTTAGTTTTGCTGAGAACAGAAATGCATTATGTATTTGACAAGGAACACGATGGAAACAAATAATTTCAAAAAAGCACTTGGACAGAATTTGTTGATTTCCATTTCAGTGCCCTGCAGATATCTTTTAAATCACAACCTAGTAACTACTGTGTATATCAGTAATGATTTTGAAGGACATGAGATATACACACATTTCATTTCACAGTTTGTAACATATGAACCTAACTGTATTTCAGAATCACCTGAGACACCATATGTTCTGGTAGTACCATGTACAGTTAAAATCTCCTACAAGAGCCTGTGTTCTGTAACCTATAGGTTTGTTAGTTTGTACCGTTTGTATTGGAATTACCATGCCTGATGTCTCTGCCATGTAGAAATCTGTTGCAGAGCTTATCAATATATCCCATGACTTCAGTTAGGAGAATGTGTGTTGGTTTGCCCATGAAAAGAACCCTAATTCTCATCCTAATATCCTTCTGAAGCTTGTAGATTTTTGCATGTTTGTGTCACGGTTCAAAATTTGTTTTGGCTCTGAAAAATGCCAAATGTGGTGAATTGAAAGTCTCTGAAAAATCTTGGTTCACAGTCTACCAGGAGAGATTTTCTAGAGTTTGACCATCAGAGTTTCAGAATTATGAAGCTTGTTTGATTTCTCATCTTAATACATTTTGGGGACAGGGAAGAAGAGGAGGAATGGGGTGCAGAGTTGGAATCATGATTATATACCCTAAAACTGAGATACTGTTATTTACTTGGCCCCTTCTTAGAGGGCTAGTAAGCATCTTAATTCATCCTCATTTCCTCAATTAAACACAAAACTTTTAAGAACTGAGGTGTGGTTGGATAACTAAACCATTAACTTTCTCAAACCTGGCAGGCAGTAGGAGCTGTAATCAGTGCAATGCTTCAAGTGGACACACTTCCATAACAATACTGTCAAGCACAGTGCACTGGGCATTTTATTGTTTTCTGTGAACAAAATTATGTCAATCTGGTCCGTGCCATAGATTATTATTTTTAATGAGAGTATTCTGCATGCTTTTTACAGCCAGTGGTCGTTTACTAAAGTTATGATTAAAAATGGGAGAGAATCACAAAAGCCCTCCAGGATAACACTAGCACAACAGTAGTAGTTACTACTATTTTTTTCTCTGAATTGCATTCAACAGCAAATTGCTATTTTAGCCATCTGTATAAGTTTTTGAAGAAATTCCCACCCTTCAGTCTGCAGAACATAACTCAGTAGCTTGGCTTGCCCCTGCCTGAGAAGACAGGACACTGTGGAAGGTGCAGTCTGGTCAGGGAAAGCCCTCAAGGTTCCACATGGAAACTGAAACAGGCTCCTTTCAAGCATGGGGGTTTTTTTATTTTTTTAAGTGTGTGTTATTTCCAGCTTTCAGTGGTTGGAATAATATATGCATGTGAAGTCGCTTAGATGTGTAGTCAGTAGGGAGCTGTCTGGCTACATGAGTTTTTACATATCTTTCAGCTACTGTAAAATCAGAGAAGCAAATGCAAAATCTGAGCACTCAGGGCTATCGTGTGGATTTGTGACTCTCCATGGAGGAGACCAGCTCCATAAAGAAAGAAGATTATTTTATATATACATATATGTATTTATAATAATGAATTTTCTGTCTTCCCCATACAATATGGATATTCTTTGGAATTTTAATATATACTACTCTTGCTTAAACATTTTCTTATGTTTTCTTAACTGTCTTATCAAAACGAGAGCTCAGAAAAGAATCAACTTCTTTAGATGAAAAAATGAATAAAACAAGCCATATTTAGAGGGCCAGATCCTTATGGTCTTCCTCAGTGTTGGCTAAAATTAAATCACAGTTATTTTAAATGTAGATTATTGAAGCAAATGGTGGGGATAAACTGGATTAAGTAATGATATGTGCCACAAGATTTATCAGTGGCCCTTCAGGGGGCTGCCATATACAGTGGCCCCTGGAGGTCCCATCAGAAGATACAAAAGTGCTAGATAGTATTTTGGTATTTTAGTATTATTTATTTTTTTCCCCCCAGAGCTGAAGTCAAATAGGTCAGACATGGGTGCTGTGGGGAAGACAGGGCTCAGATATGCTCTGGAAAAAAAATACCACTCAATATCTGGAAGTCAGGGCATGAGGCTTTGAGAGGCAGAGCAGCTTTCCTGGTTGTACAGTGAAGCAGGTTTTCTTAAATCTTTTTGATAACATAATCCATGTCTTCATAGGAAATTTTTTCAAGGATTATGTCTCTTTCATGCCTAAGCACATTAAATCCTCAGGAAACTACAGAAATTGCTGAGATGAAAAATAATGGTAGAAAAATGTGTATTTTTACTATTTATAATGTCTAACGTGTTCTGCCTTTCTGTTGTTGTTAAAAAAAAAAGGGAAAGGAAAGGTTAATTACACTGTCTACTTTTTCTTCTCATTCCAATTCCTATGGTGTGCCTACAGGGTAAGTGTAGAAATCTGGGAACATCAGATTTGTTTTTCTCTATCCTATTTTGTTATCTAGTCTCAAACGTTTTCACTGTTTTGTATCAACTGCAGATTCAAAAAGGTCCTGGTGTATCCAAATTATATATATAAAAATTGGTACTAAGTATGGCTGTTTGTTTTATACTGAATTACAGTTCTCAGCTTTTATTTGATTTTAATTCCAAGTCATTAGTGCAGACACTCTGGCGCCCAAACAGTGTAGCTAGCCAGAGGGTAATATTAAGAGGCATCTGTATTGCTGCCAATAAGTTACTTAAAGCTGGTTCTGTATAAAATGTCAATTATATTTACTAATGCTGATTAATGATAGTAAAGTTAAGGTTTGTATTCTTTCATAACAATCTGCAACTGTATAAAAGTGGATAACATTAAAAATTGTACCAGAATTTGTCGTTAAGTTTACCAGCACTAATGCACAGATTTTCTTTGAATCAGATAACCCTATGTGTACAAAACATTTAATATTAAACATAAAGACAACATGGTGAACAGCAGATTATTAAAAAATGACAGTATCCCTTTCCCACTCAACTTCATTGCTATACTAATTTTAGCATAAAATTCTGAAAATAATAAATCGAGCATGTGAGATGGTAGCACTCACATTTCAACGTCTAACTTGTGGTGTTGTATTTGTGGTGCACTTTTTGTCCTTCACTGGAAACCATGGAAAGATGTTTAATTTTTTTTGTCTTACTTAACCTTCTAAGAAGTGGCATTGAATTCATTCAGAATTATTAATGTCATGTGAAATCAACAAATTTAAGTGTTTGCCTTTTTGATTTTGGTCTAAAGGTCAACAAGTCTCTCCAGCTGCTCTGCCAAGAATGAATAAATAGTTAAATTGAGTCAGTAATCTGGGTTTACTTTGCGTTCCTGCTATGCTGAACCCCCAGGTCTAAGAGCTTCAATGTGCATCTCCCTAGAAACATTAGAATAAGATCGATTAGGACAAATGACACTGGAAGTCTTCTAAAATATCAGTGAGTCTCCTTGGCCTAGTGGGCAGTAAAAAACAACAGAAGGAAGAAAAGAGCAGCCTACAACTACCTGAGAGGATGTGACAAAGATGCTGCAAAGAGTAGCTAAAAAGAGGGGAAGATGCTTCTCCGTCATGTCAGATGATACAGCAAGGGGCAAATTGCAGGGTGAATGCTTCAAATTGCACATTAGGAAAGAAATTCCCCAACAAAATGATGCAGATCAGGAACATGGTGTCTGGGGGGCCTGCGTACTCTGCATCTCTGGAGTTTTAGGGCTCAGGCAGGCAAAGCTATGGCCAGCCTCACTGGTGGTGGTGGTAGTCCCACTCTGAGGGGGAGCTTCCAGTACCTGCCCTCCTGGAGTCCATTCACACAACCGTTTCTGTGGATTCTCCCTGTTCACTTCCTAACCAAAGGCACTGCATTCTTTGTACCAGGGCTAGGAAGTGAGTACTGGATAAAAGGAAGCACAGGGACTTGGGTGTTCATGTGGAGTGAGATAATCAGCACAAACAAGGAGATCTCAAGTCAAAAGCAACGAATGTCATGTTCAAAGATCTCAGCCTAAGTGCAAGAACAGAGATTCTTCATGCTGTAAGCAAATATTGTAAAAGTTAGTAACATCCTGGCATATAACTATTTCTCATTAATTAGTCATACCTTATAACCTCCAAAATATAAAAAATCTTCACCTATTTCAGCATTTAAGCTCTAGGTTTGGGGAATTATTTGGGTTGGTTTTTTTTTTTTTAGTTTATATTGAAGAAGGAATGTATATGTCTCTTGTGAGCACTGAAATCCTGATCCTGGTGGTTTAACTATTCAGATTATATGTAAAATGAACTTTCTTTGTAGTTCTTTTCTTACCTTTATTTTCATTTCACTTCAGCTGTACTTGCTACAGCCTCTGCTGCTGGCTGTGTTTATGTTTATTGCCTGCAATTAGGAGGTAAGCTTCATAAAAGCCTACATTGCCTCTTTCAGAAGACAACAAATCTGCCAAAAACAAAAAGAAAAAAACCCCAAAGCCCTGGTTACTCTGCAAAGATGAGAGCTGACTGCATGGCACAATTAGATTTGCTCTGCTGTACCTTGGAAATAGGAAAGATGAGGCTGCTTTTTAATTGAGGTGCACAGCATAGCATGCTAATTCACTGTTGCTCTGCCAGCAAGGAGCTGGAAGTATTTTAAATAAATGATGCCCCAAACAGAATTTGATTATATCTGTGTTCATGTGACATTCTACTATCAGCCTACAATAATATGCTGGTTAAGTATAATTCATTGAGTCCTGCAGGCAGTATTAGTTCTCGCTCTTCTCTTCTGTATCAGTTATTGCAACAAATTAATGCAAAGTACAGAAGAGTGGTGCTACACTGGGCTGTAGAGACAGTGTGCACATTGTCACCCAAAATCCAGTATAAACCAGTGTGAGTGAGGTTCATGTTGGTGTTTGTGGTGGAGTTTCAGGATTTGTATGTCTTCTTGTTCTCTTGCATTGACTGCTTTCATCCATTCTGGCTGGTTCTTAAGAATCTAACTCCTAGCTGATCTGAGTGTCTTTTGTGTCTGCCAGTGGCCTCTGTTGCTTTGGAGAATGTCTTGACCAAATTACCTCTTTCAGTCATGTTTTTTTAGAGTCCAAACTGTTTCAGAGGCACTGTAAGTTCCATAAAACAGGGTGGCTGGGGAGAGGAGGGGACTTGCCTGCTGCCGAAGCAAATGGATATGAAGAGGAGCCTTGATAGTTCAACTGAGGGAAAAGCTCAGCAGAGGCAAGTTCAGTTCCTCAGAAACAAGGATTCCTTGGTTGAGGCAGTGATGCTGCTACTCTGTAGGTGCAGAGATGTGCTGCACTGGGCCCTGTTCTGCTGGGAGGCAATCTGGGATGTGCAGGAAGAAGGGATGCTGCTGATTGCCTCCTTCAACTCCTGCAAATGTAGACCTAAGCACACTTTTTCACAGGTCAGGAGATGTGTTTTGTGGACTTGTGTTCATGGTCCTTTATGATAATTCGGTTTTGTTGTTTACCCTCTTTGGATTCCCTTTTTCATTTTCTCTGTTGTCAGATATCTCTCTCTTTTCTTTTTCTATTCCTTCCTTCAAAACTCTCCTCATAAACTGAACCCTGTGCTGAGTTGCTTTCAAAGTAAAAATTGGCTCATGAGCTATTTCACTTGAAATCTGTGCAGGAAAAGCTTGCTGGCTTTATGGTCACTCCTGGGTGACATCATTCACCTTCTTCCATTCACCTTCCTCAAGTACCTGAGAAATCATTTCCTTTTCTGTTACCATTGCAGGATTCAGCTGTGATTAAATGTTGTGATTTAAATGGATTTCTTGCACGTGTCCTTTATGTCCTCATATATTCTATCTTTTGTAACATGTAAAAGGAGACAATACTTAATAATGAGGTATGAGTTAATTGTTTTGTCTAAAGAATTCTACTTTTCTTGCACTCAAAGAGAAATGAATTGAAATGCAAAGTTTAATAAATTCATCATCAGAACACTGTTCTGTAATTTTATATTGTGGTTTGACAACATTTAATCCACTGTTATTGCTTTGAAGGATTTCTAATTGAATTACTCAGAAGACCAAAATGGAAAATAAAAAGGAATTATAAATACGGCAGTAATGTTAACAGCACTACCAACTTGCTGAAACTTTTTAATGACGTGCTATGACTGTTAATAAGGTTTTAAATACTGTTTGTGTGGTGACTTATATTTATGTAAGGAAAGTATTCTCTACAGAATGTATTTT
>VYZQ01024727.1:59639-77799 GCA_013400655.1 Mystacornis crossleyi
GCAAGGCCTGAACCCATGTCATGGATGTGTCTTGACAAATTTTGCTAATTTGTGCTTTCAGTGTTCCATTCATGTGCTCTACTTTACCGCCTGCTTGGGGCCTGTAAGGTGTATGTATAAATTAACATGATTAAGTAATGAGTGCTCTCACAGGTAGCATCTTGAAGACATAGTCTGATTAACAAAGAATGGAAAGGAATAGAGAAGGTAAAAGAGATGTGAGAGTGTTTTAAAGCAAGTTGGTGGAGCAGGGGCTTGCTTTTCAACCTGATTACAGTAATGGGTGTAGGTGAATGTACCACAGGTAAACTATGACGTGATAAGGAGGTGTAAGTCAGTTAGGAACAGAAAACTTTTCCTTCTGGAAATATCAGCAAGATTGAACCCAGTGGTGGCGTCTTTCTCAGCACGAGTTAATTTTCTTTCCATGTCTGTCAGGTCTGGGGAAAAGGTGTCTCTCTCTCATGGTCACCACTTCTAATTTTAAGCAAACACTCAATAGAAAAAAATCTCTCAGAGTATTTTTGCATCATGTCTTTTGGAGATTATTGTGTCTAAAACTGAAATATTTCTGTTGTAAGAAGATTGGTATAATTAAAATTGGACGTCATTTAAGTATAACTACTTTCAGTATCTTATGAATTATTTATTTGAGAAGTACTTGGCATTTAAGTACTTTTCAGTTTATTCTAACACAGGAATGAAAATACTATCAAAAATTTCAAATTGACATTATTAAAATAATAAAAATCAAGAAAAACTGTGGTGAAGTCTACTGCTAGGTTTGTTTGCCATTAAATCTCAGCAGGTCTCTCAGTCTTACCTCTCTCCACAGATAGTCAAAATTTCTTTTGACTTCAAAGTGATGCTTGAATGAGGTCTAGAGACTGTGATGGTATGCAGTATAACTCTCCAGCCTTTCATACAACTGAAAGGCTACTACTCACTACAAAAGTGTGTCTAAACTGAGAGAACTGTGTGCCCCCTGTAGTGTCCCCAGCTGCTCGGTGACTGGTTGGAAGGGGCGCTCTGGCTGCTGACCTTTCTCTGGGGGTCACTAAGTTAGACTGGGGCTAAGCCTTCCTCTGTCAGTGCGCAGGTGATGCACACGTACATTCTGTTGTTCCAGAAGAAGTGGGTAAGCGTGTGGTCATGGACTGGAGCACAGAGAAGGTGCTTTCAGGTGGCATTGTTCAAGTCGGCCTGTAGGTCTTGAAAGCTTTGCTGCAGTGTATGTATATCATGCATTAAAACCTGCATACTTGTTATGAGAGTTTAGGGAGCTTCAGTATAGGAGGCTGAGGAAAGACCTGGCAAAGGAAATAGGGTCCCAATTCATGGGATTTCGTGTCAATGTTACAAGCTCCCTGTTGTTGATTGTGCGTGGCCCATAATTACCTTTTCTGCTGACTTGTTATTCCGTACCCGAATCAACAGCAGGGTTTGTGGTACAGGTGGTACTTAAGAGTGATCAGTGAGACAAGTGCCTTATGTGGAAATTATAAACTGTACCTGTCACTCAGAGCAGAAGCGCTAATTATAATTCTCCCCTCCCCCGCAGAAAAAAACCAAAACCAAACCAAGAATCTGGTGGAGTTTGCAAACAATTCTGAGCAACAACTGTATCAGCATAGGTTAAAACCCCTCAATTTGACCTGGTATGTCTCAAGCATGTTCATTTTTATCAGGATCTTGCTTTGCATATTGATTTGCTCTAGTCACCAAGTGTCATATATTGTCTGTAGAGCACATCTTTATTCTCTAGAGGGCATATTCTCACGTGAAGAGTAAACATGTTTTTACTTTTATGAAAAAAAAAATTGCATCACATTTACAGATCAAAATATGAGCTAATAAATAAATGGGAAAATGATTTTTTATTTAACATTTACTAGTCTGGAGCTTCTTCCCATTCTTCTTTCTCTCTGTGGGACAGCTGTGCTTGCAGAATAGGCTGACTGACTACTGTCTTCTCCCATTCCTGTGGGGATCCTACCACTGCTGTCAAAACACCCCAACTTCTCTATTGTGTGCGAGCTCCTCCCTCTGGATCAGAGCCTGGGAAGCCTCCACAGCTAGTGCATCTCTGTGAGGATGTTGAGGCTCTCACCATTCCCACCACCTACAAAGTGCTTGATTGATGTGTTTTAGAAATGGGTCACAAAGTGTCTTAAAGAGAGGGTTTCACAGGTACATGAAGGTGTGGTTGCTGTGATTAATCCTGTTGCAGGGTATTTGGACAATCAGACATGGGGGTTTAGAAAAAAAAAAAGAAATTATCCTTGGAACAGGTTTAAACCCAAGGCACTGGTTTACACCAATCAGCACCAGAAGGATGTATTTACATCATTACTGCTGCTGTCCTGCTTCTATGTAGCCTTGGAAAGTTCTACCACTGGTTAGTTATGATTTATTATGAGCTCACCAGGGAATACATCTTTATTCACCTAAATCCTGCTAACATTCTTTATTTTTTAGTATCCTACTTGAATAAGGAATATATCCTAATGCCAACTTCACACATAAAATACAGAGGACAAAATAGAGCAGATTTGTTTAACTGGGTACATCCTGGGTTTGTATTTCACTGGGCATCACATCATCCCTAGTGAATGATTGCCAGAAGCATTTACCAATGTATTTCACAACCATCAGAACATTTTTTTTACCTTTCAAAAGAAAGCATCTAATATATAGTAGTCAGCTAGGGAATCTGCATTTTAATGTGCCTTTTCCTGCAAGCACCTCATTGTATCCAGTGAGCTGTATAAATGTCCTGCTCACACAGGATATACAAACATATCCTACTAATCTTTTAGGGAATCTGCTGTAGGAATTCAGTTTTCCAATTTATGATAAATTTTCAGTTTATACATTGCTGGGTAATTGAAATTGTCTTTCCTATTAACATGCCCTATGTAATCATCTTCCCTAAGTTCTGTTTAAATCCCAGAAGACACTCATTGTCAGGGATTGAGCCACTGTTATTTGGGTTAAGTGAGAGATGAGGGAGAACTGTTGAGCACAGTGTCCCACTGTTTCAGAATAAGAAATCCATTGCAGATGCATAGAGAGGGTGTTTTTAATGGCATGAGGTCTGTCCATAGAATGTGTGGTACCAGACCTGCCTCAGCACCGAGGTGAGGCTGGTACTGTGAAGAACTTTGTTACAGGCAGCTCAAAATGAGGAGAAAGCTGGGTGGTTTTGGCAGGCAGGCATACCAGTGAAGACATAGCTAACTGTGTTAGAGCTGTGTCTATCCATTCACAAATGTTTCATGACCCTGTTGAGTGACCTGTTGGCTTTCAAAAGAATGTATGGTAACCCCAGTCCATATTTTGATTGGGCCAAGCTTACCTTACTCCCATTACCTTACTCCTATATTGCTCTACTTACACTGTTAAGGCCACGGCAGGTGCTCACCTATTTGAACACCCTAGAATTGGCAGTGTTTTCACCAATTTTTGGATATATACCTGCTCAAGAGCTGCTTAGCTTTCAATAATGAGTACTCAGAGAAATCTTCTCATTCTAGGCCATGACAAATTTTGTGCACTTGCAGAGAAGGTACTGCCAAACAATACTTAAAACAATCTGTTCTTTTTTATATCTATAAATGGAGAAGTTTCTTCAGAACTTACTGAAGGTGAGATTTGAAGAATTCAGACCTCCAAGGAAGATCTGGTGGCAACTTACTTTCCTCAAGAAATACTAAGGAAAAGTCTACTGTGTGGTACATTCTGATTTACTGGTATAACGGAGAGACTGTTTGCATCTTTGTTGTTTGTAAAAACACACTAGAGAATCAGTTCTTGGCAGGTATCCTGAGAGGAGATAAACCCTGCAAGATGTAGGGAAGTCTTGCTCCATCTTGGCGCGGGGAATTTTAGTATGGAGTTCCCTTCTGCATGGGGCTGGCACACAGATTTCTTTCCGATATGTTTATTTTTCTTTTCTTTGAAGCTTCGTATTTTACAGCTCTGAGGACATCCCTAGCTTACTGTTAGAGTCAGACAGTTCAAAAGGGTCCTAAAAAAAATGGCACTCTTAGTCTCTTTTCCAAACTTGGGCTTTTCCAGGGCTGCCTCCACTCCACTGTCCTTTGCTATTTCGTTCTGTTTCTCATAAATGAGATGCACTGAGCCAAAGGTTAGCACAGACAGCAGTGGTGCTCTCTCTTGCCTGTGCTGCCTGCACTGCCTTCCTGAGATGCACTGCACGATGAGTCTGTCTGAGAGTCCTCTGGGGCTGTCCCAGGGAGGCCGAGCTGCAGTAACACAGCAGATGTAAGCAGAGGTGCTAACCAAGTACAGCTGAGAGTTATCCCCTAAGCGTCAGGCACTTCACCAGGAGACTCTTAGGTTTCCCCCTCATCCCTGTGGAGTCAGGCATTCTCAGAGGTGGCTTCCTTTCTCGCTCCGTTGACACATCAGAAACTTGAGGTTAGTATGTTCCTTACATGTTAGTATATGTACTGCTGTCAAGTGCCTAGGATAGTGTGTGCCTACATTTTGTGGTGAAATTCCAGTAGTTAGACAAGTAAATGATGCAGGGTTTATTTGTGCAGCTTAGATTTCTCTTTTTGAAAACGCAGGTGTATGTTATTTTATCCCAGTCCATTTTCTAATCTGATGTTACAGGAGAAAGTGGTATTTTTAAGCTTGACATTAAAATATCTTCCAATCAGTTAACGTAAGCATCTGGTGTTTTTATGTATTTTAAAAAAGCCTTAATAACAGCACTGCAATTCCTTAATGCTATTTCTCGCATTCTTGTTACA
The DNA here is from genome assembly GCA_013400655.1 of Mystacornis crossleyi. Taxonomy (NCBI): domain Eukaryota; kingdom Metazoa; phylum Chordata; class Aves; order Passeriformes; family Timaliidae; genus Mystacornis; species Mystacornis crossleyi. The sequence continues at coordinate 64,421 of VYZQ01024727.1, forward strand.
GTAGGTATATGGCACACATCTTCTGGTTTAAAAAGGTCGAAACAAATTTCAGCAATTTAATCTCAGTGTTAGAAAAAGGATCACAGCAGCTGCCATAGTATTTTGTATTTATGCTAGTTTTTGTAGAGATTCGTGGCATACTCCCTGGGAGCTAAATATTGACAAGCATGCTCTGGCAAGCAAGATCAAGCTTGGTGAGTTAGCACAGCTCAGGTCTCTGCACTGACACTGTAACCCAAGTCTGGAAACTATTACCCTACACCATTTATTTTGGCTTTATAGGTGATACTGTCCACTTGAATTAGGGATTTCTGCTGTATTTTTAATACTGTAACTGTGGATTCATATTTGATTTAGGACCACAGTACTTGCAAGGTTGGCTGTACATCTGTGTTTGATGACATCTTCAGTAGTGTATTGTGTATAGAATCACAAATGACAGCATAAAACCTACATGATTTCAAACCTACAAGCCAGAAGTAAACATTGAGTATAAAATAATTTTAAAATCACATTTATCTTTCAAACTATAGAACACACCATGTCCTAGAACTGTGATTCTATGAAAGCCATTGATCAAAAGTGAAGTTTGGACATGTATTCATTATGTGAATAACTGGGATTAATTTTTTTGTGTGTTCTGTAGGTAGAAGGAAAAATCCACTTTTTTACTAATTGTAAGAGCACTGTGCTTGTAATGCTTGTAGTTTACTTTTTGAATTTCTGAGTAAAGAACTTAAGCCGATTTGGGCTTCTAGTAAACTTGGCATATACAGTAAGTTGATTACCAGATGCATTGTGAAACATATGGCATTGTACAGCCTTTGTGTGCTTCATAGTATTTTCTTAAATTACCATCATTTGTTTTAATTCCAAAAATGCACTTGTCTCGGCTTTCTAGTGCTTTGGACTTAAATGCAGGCTTTCTAGTGCTGAACAGATGTGTTAGAGTTTCACATGGAAAATTTATGCTTTTGTGAGTCTTCCTCTTTGAATTTTCCATACGCAGTATTATGTCAGCGATAGCTCACGCATATGGGCTATCTTCATTTTGGTATGTACATTGACTGCCTAAAATAACCTTCAGAATTCCTAAGAATTCTACAGGACCGAGAAAAACAAGGAAGCAACACAGTTTTGCCCAAAGATACTGCCCCCAAAGTGAATCAGATATGTTTTCTTTTAGATTGGAGTAAAACAGGAAGGAAGGAGAACATAATTCCCTTGTGGGTGGCAACAACACTCAACTACAGTCCTGTATGCTTATGTGAACCCCTGTATTTCCATGCTCGAGGCTGTGGTGTCAATGGGCGTAACATTTCATCCATGAAAACACACAGAGTAAGGTGCTTTGCACATTCGTATGTAATTTACTTCTGAGAGGAGACTGCTTGAGTACATTTACAAGCATGCTTCTAAAAAGTTATCCTTTAAATTACGAACAGCTTTAGAGGAAAGGGTAAGAGGACATTCTGGGACGAGGGATTTGTGACCAGGAGGGCCAGCTGCTGCCTCTTCTGCTCAGGTGGAATTACTCTCTTTATACAGATTTCCAGGCCCCCCCTTGCAGTCTTTTTCTTCTGGGAGAGAAAAATACTATACTCTTGTATAGCGTTTGGATATCATCTACTAGAAGGCACTGTGTAAGTGCCAGATACTGCTGGTGTGTGTTTAGCAGTAGCAATGTGTGTTCTGATCAGTATTTTAAAATCAACAAACACTTTGTGGGCCCCTGGCTTTCTGTTAATTGGCCTTTACTTTGATCACTGAAGACCAACAAATGCAGTTTAGGAGTTGTGTTGCTACCGTTTTTCTTCAGTGGAAGCTGAGGGGATGAGTAACTACATCAATTAAGTCCCTTACTCACCCTCTGAGCTGTCCTCATTGGATAATTAAAGTGATCTGACAGAGCAATACACTAAATTCCCTTGCACCCCCTTCTGTTGCTCTGAATACATCAAACAAATGAATATTTGGGCCTATTAATGCTGTTATTTTTTATTAATGCTGAAAGCAGAGTTATGATACGGGTGTATAATTTCTTCTTGAAATCAGCACTGAGTTGTGTGACTGGTCGCAAGCAGGACTGATGTAGCCATGCTTTAATTACCAGCCCTCAGTAATATATCCAGAGCTAGTAAAGGCCTCCGCAAATAGAGTCTGGGCTTCCTTTATGCCACAAATAGTATACACAGCATGGACAAGCAATTATTTGGCTTTCCATTAAGGCACTGCATGTTCTTCAGCTTTCTGTACGTTCTCAGCTAAAGAAATGGCTTGAAATTTCCTGTAATTGTGAAGGTTATTAAAGAGAAGAAAAAGAAAACAAAATTTAAAATTGTCATCCATGCACATCTAAGGCCTCAGCTAAAGCCAAGGTATCAGCTCTCTATTGGAGGGGGGTTCTTTTTCATTCATGGAATACTAAGGGCTGTCCTGTAAATTTCATTTTAAAAAAGATCACAGAATCACAGAATATGCTGAGTTGAAAGGGACCCTCAGGGATCATCGAGTCCAACTCCTGTCCCTGCACAGAACCATCCCTAGGAATCACACCATGTGCCTGAGAGCACTGTCCAAATGCTTCTTGACCTCTGCCAGGCTGGTGCTATGACCACTGCCCTGGGAAGCCTGTTCCACTGCCCAACCACCCTCTGGGGGAAGAGCCTTTTTTTTTAATATCTGCTCTAAAAAAAACCCCCTGAAGTGTAAGGAACTAAATATTTAGAAAATTATGTACCTGGTTATGAAACCATAATAATAAGAAAGTGTTCTTGTGTAATGAGCACTGCATGTCTGTCATACAGTGTTTTAATGTCTACAGTAGTTATTAGCTGAATATTTCCATTATTACCATTCTGTAAGCAACTGCCATTCTTGAAACTGATTGATGTTTATGAATAAAGCTCTTTTATTATGTGTTGCCAACTTCTGAGGACCAGTGTTAAAACCTACAGTGCCTTCAAAGAAGTGATGATACCTGCTCTTTCTGAAACTAATCACATCTGAAGAAAAAGAAAGGGCAAAAACATTGTGGGTTTTTTCTCAAAAACTTTAATTGCATTGTAGATTATTCAACTACAAAATGGTTGTAGTGTTTTATCTGACAAAAGTGACATGGGGAGAAAATAATTTTACAGGAAGAGAGATGTTTGAATATAGGCAACTGGCACTGTGAAATTGCTTGGCTCGAGGCAGTGAATTTATTTGTGAGTTGATGAAACCGTGGTCTCAATTTTTCATTGTCTGGGTGCAAAACAGTCTTATGGGGCATGCTGGTTGCAAAGTCTTCACTGACCTTTCGTTAGTTTGTTTTGTGGGTTTGTTCTCTGTCCATTCTTGCCAACAGATCTGCAATTTCAGGGAAGAAAAAGTACAAGAAAAAGAAAAGAGAATGCCCCTCAAGTGTTTATCTTCTTAAGGCCACACTGTCTTGCTGGGGCCTAGACAATCAGTAATCATGCTTTTAAAGTTTTTCAAAGCAGGAAAGCTGTAAGAACACATTACAGACAAGTTAGCGGTAAATACTGCTTAGAGAGAACTTGAGGTTTGTGGAGGTTTTGTGCATATTTTGTGCATTATTTAAATTTCTTCATCATCATCCTGCTTCTGTCCCTTAGAGACAGATCTGTAAAGGCATAGTGCCCTCTGGCTCCAGCAGGAACTACCAGAAAATGGAAGCTTCTTGTGCTTTCCTCCCAAAATAAAGCAGAGAAAGAAACTGATGCTAGCTTCACACTGGCCTATAATGTAATGTCTGAGCTCAGCTTGTAGGAGTGAGTTCAGCTGCTGACACTAATCTATAGTGCACCAGCAGAAAGCTCCCAATGACTGTATTTGTACTTTAGAGACCACCTAAAGATGGAAAATTGCTTCTCCAAAGGCCCTTCAGGTTCTCTATTAAAATTAATAAGACAAGTCTTGAGCTGAAGAATCCTCCCAGTAAACTGTTTCCAGCAGGTAGAGTGAGAATCCAGATGTTCTCTAACTCATGATTTGATCACCGGATTATAACTGGTCCTGCAAAAATCACATCCCATCCAGCTCTCAGTATGAACAGCTCTAGGTTTTGCTCTTCGTCACATAAATCTTTGTCTGCCTGGATGCTTTTGTGTCCAAGTCAGAAACAGCAAAATGAAATTCTCAAAAGCCCCCATGCTTTGCTTCTTTTCCCAACCCTACCCTGGTAGCACCAGCCTGCCAAAATATCTCAAAAGACTCTGGTATGGCCCTTCTTTCCAAGTGATGACGCAGCCCACCAGCTTACAGACACACACAGATCTCCATGATCAGTCAAGGTAGGTAGTTTCCATTTATTGCTGGGAGGAAAAAAGTGTCAAGTAACTTCCTCCTCATCCTATGGCAAGCAGAGTAGGGCTGTGTGCTTCAGCTACCTTAGGTATAGCTATCAGTTCTCCTACTCTTGGTTGTGTGAGTCTTGAGAAATGGGAAGTGTTGAAATAAATGGCTATGATACACATAGTGTTGAAATAAACATTTATTTTAACACGTTGTATGTGATGAGCCATTTATTTTAACACTTTTCACTTGAAGTGTTGAAATAACAGGTTTTATCAGGGGACGTGTCATCCACTGTTTTATGTATATGTGAATATGGAAATATATCTACTGACTGTGCGTGTATATATATATATATACTCACACAGAGTATATGGATATGTAATAATAATAATATGGTAGATGTGTATGTAGACACTAATGCACAGGCAAATACAGTGTTTTCTACTCAAACTGAGTCTTCTGTTTTGCAAAAATTTGTGTTTGTGCAATTGTATTTTTAATATATTGATGTATCTTTAAATAGATCTAAATATATTGGTCCATAAAATTGTTTATTACTAGGTAACAGCAACTGCATGAGAGAGATGAAATAGAGGGATAGACAAAATAAAATAGATAAACCTCAAAACAGGACAATGATGAACTTGAGTTATGTAAAGCAAGAAAGAAATACTTTATCTGAGCTTTCTAATTATCTAGACCTAGTTTCTTTAGTTTGCTGTGATTTCTGAAGTTCTGTTTCCCTTCCTGTGATGGACTTCTTAGGCGAGTGGTTATTAAACAGCACAAGGTATGAGTCAGGTTTTGTAAACGACCTGAAAAGTTGTTGTACTGCATTTTTCAGTAATTTTGGCTTTTTAAATACAGTGTAGGAACCTCAATTCCCTGCTCAGCAGGCAGTCACATCTCTTCCAGTGCGTCCTTAGTTGTACTAAATTGCCTTTTTGCGGTTAGAATTATGTATGTGCTAAAGCACTGGCACAGACATGTGGGCATTCACACCCGTCCTGGTTCCAGGGTCGTGTTGACCGTGGAGGTTAAAACCAGCTCAAACAAAGGTAGCATTGCCGAGGCTGACAGAGGCAAGGCTGCCTTTGAGCAGATCTGTAAATAGCCAGAACCATTTGTACCAGACTTCAGGTTAAACACATCTGTCTCTGCATCGGAATAAAAGGGCAGCAAGACCTAACCTGTGATAAAGTGAACCACTCACATCTTTTGAGGGGAAGAATTTGGTAGGAACTCCTTTGTCCCTTTGTGATGGCTGCAATGGTCTTGTCTGGTAACTTGGCCATATTTTCTAGACGGGCTGTTCGTTGGCCATAATGCTTGGTTCTATTCACATGTGCTTTTCTTTGTATTGTGCTGGGAGCTTGCCTTGGCTATTTTATTACCTTTTCATTATTGTTGTATTGTTATTTGTTTTATTGATTAGCACTGGCACTCTGGGTAGCAGGCAAGCGGGGAGGGTTGCAGTGCAAAAGGTGCCAGACCTCCTGCAGCAGCAGCAGCGGATGCTCAGCCCCGCCACACCAGAGCAGCTGGCTCGGGCTCCAGCTCGTGGTGGGCAGCAAGAGCAAAGCAGTTAAGGGAAAGAAAGGGCTTCCTGAGCCAACCAAAGAACATGGAAAGCAGTCTGTCAGACAATTTCCAGCTCCAAGTCAAACCAAAGTAGAAACCATGAGTGAAACTAAATAATGAACGTTTGATGAATTGCAACAGAAAATGCTTTGCTAGGTTTCATGCTGGCGACCGAAAGTATTGACTTTAAGTGAATCTGTAGTTTTCAGTGGGAGAATGGCTTTGTTAGGAAATGTTTAACCACTTCTTGCAGCATTCACAAAACAATTTGTATCTGTCCTCTTGAGTTTTCCTACAGAAGTTTGATATGAGTGAAAATTCCCCCAGGTCTCCATGGATAAATAATATTTACAGATAAGAAAAATTTAATTTTTCCTTCTCTCTCTCTGATTCTAGCCTTTTTGTTAATTGAGAGAATTCTCTGATGAGTACTAAACATTTATTGAATGAGAACTCTGGTGATTTTATGAATTTTCAGCTGAAAGAGCCTAAATAATCATTTGTATTATTTCAAAAATGGTAAAATTAAATCCTAAAAAGGACACTGATTTTTCTCTGTGATTATAGAAGTTCTAGCTTTTTTTCCTATTCGAGTACAAATTTATTTTCTTTTAAAGGAAATATGAAGCAAAATGATTGCTTCTTTTTTTTACCCAGAGGTTGAGTTCAATTCTGTATGTATCAGAAACAGAATCACATCTGATGTAAGCTTTGAAATTAAAAGGAAGGGGTCAATAGTTATCAGAAGAACTGTTGACACACTATCAGTGTATCAAGGTAGTCACCATATGCTGACAAAAATCCCATCAGTTGATACAGTTTCAAGAGCCTGCTATATCAGAGTGAGATAGAAATTGTTTCAAATCTGCAGAATCATTAACTTTATTGTAAAGTCTTGTGACAATGTCCTGACTTCTCTGTAGTCAGCAGAACCTTTGCCATTGATTTGGTAGAGTTGATGCATTGCCCATCACAACTTTTGAATAGCATGAAATATTAAGTAGCCATTGGTTTGAAGGTGTAGGCTGACTGATATAGAGACATTCCATCAAAGGGCTATTCCCTCAAATTCTCCATTGGTACATGAATAACTAAAATTTTTGGTTGAAAATAGCAAGAGCCTGAGTAAATCAGTGATTTTGCAAAATGGCTATTCATGAGTAATAATGGACTGAAGGACTGACCAGGCAAGGAAATAGGGAGCAGTGAGAAGAGTCATCTCTGGATCTTGAGAAGTGCTGGGCTGTGCACCGTTTAAGCTGTGGCAACGTCCACCCTGCTGTTGCTTTCTGGGAACTCCCAATATTTTTTAGTGCACTAATACTGTGTGTCCCCTTTGCAGACCTCATAACAACTGTGCAGTCTTTCTCTCTAAACACGTCTGTTCATTGGATTTTCTTCTGCATATAAATGCATTCTCTGGTCATTTTGAAGGATGTGTCTGCTACACTGTTTCATTAAACTGCCGCGTTATCGGGTAATTGTTTAAACATAATGCCATAGCACTATCAAAAGGAAAGGTGAACTAATGGCATTTGCAAATGTCAGGGATTATCTTAACACTTTTATTATAGTTTATAAAAAGTAGGTTCAGGGCATTCCATGGCAATTATTTCCACAGAAATTGGTTATTTAAATAAATTGCTAATTATCTGGATATGACAGTATTGAAAACCCTACTAATGAGTTATTTGATAAGTGTAGCTTATGGTGGCCACCTACAGGTGGCAGAAAGAAAGAACGAGCGGGATAATTGCGATCAGAAGGAATGTGATGCAAATGCTTTGTGTGTAACCTGCAAGTTTCCGTGAACTGTTTGCAAATGTAGATTATGTAAAGTACTTTGATCACCAGTATTAGGCAGCATATACATTATGCAGAAATTTTCTTAATAAAGCATTATGTTTTCTGATGAAAACGAAGTTTTCTAATCTCCAAACTTGCTTACTGACTTACTTTCTGAATCACTGGTTTGATCATCTATGGTGCCTGAATTTTTCCAGACCATTTTCCTTTTATAATGCTTTTCACCCAAGTTTGTTATTTGTTGTTATAGGCTTTTTTTGTCATTAGCATGATTGATTTTAATGGTCTGGGAGATAAGCATGTCAGTTTTCTTCCAGGAAGGTATCTACAGAGGAAGAAAAGGTGATGTTGCTTAGATTTGAGGGGGTTACATTTTTTTAGCAGCACAGACCTTAGCGGTGATTTATTAGTAAAAAACTATGTATCAGCTGTTTTTAGTTTGTAATATCTAAGCTCAGTGGTTTAAATCTCATATTAAATTTGTAATGTAATATAATGCAAATTAAAAAATAGTTTTACTTCAGAATGCACAGAGTGGGGAGAATTATAACCCAAATTAATTTTTATTCCATCTAGTAACTATAAGTACAAAAAATTTGGTTTTAGTAGATCTACTCTCCAAAGGTATGAGAGTTTGCTTTCCTTTAAAATCTGTTTCTTTTGTTGATAGAGAGTTTGATAAAGATGATTCAGACTTTTTCAAAATTCAGACTCAGTAGTACCAGTCTGAATTGACTCTGTTGGCTGTTTTTTAATAGACCTGGATAATCTTTACTTAAAGGCCTCATTAGAGCTGCTGCGTGCATTGAAAACCTTGAACTATCAAGTTGGTCCAATATATTGCAAGTGAGAAGGTAGCCCAGTATTCCAGACTTTTGAGATTGTTTTTCTCCCATTGGTGGATCACTGGGATCAGATGATCTTCATAGTTTCTGCTAGGAACTCCCCAAGCTGCTGGGTTGTTTGAAACTTCACACCAGGCTTCTTGAAGGTTTGGCTCTCAAGCCTCAATCTAGTGAACATTTTTGGTGTTTGACAGGATCAAGTCCTCTGGGGACTCCAAGTACTTATGAAGTCATAATAAAATGTGTGTCTTCTGGCATTGGTAAAGGGTTTTTTACTTCCTAAGGAAATATGAACAAATAAATAAGCCGGTAAAATGTCTTTCATCAGTTTGTCATCAGCCTGCTATCCTCAGTGGACAGAAGCAGCTCTGCCTACCTGTGCTGATCAGGGAAAGATGTTTGATTGATGTATGTTCTGCTTCGCCTTCATGTCGGGTTTTGGCTATTGGATTTCCTTGACTGATAGTCTGAAAAGTCTTACTTTTTATTAAAAAAAAAAAAAAATACTAGAGAAAGCCAAAGCTCTTTGTTTTAAGGCAAGAAAAAGGTCAGGGACTTCCACATCTTGTAATTATTTCATTGTTTATATCTTTCTATAATAGCAAATATTTGTTCCATAATTAATGAGATTTGAAAGAGCTTTCAACATAGAGTAGCATGTCATCTCCACAAAGTATTTTTCTATCTTTCATTTTTATTTCTCACTCGCCTGCCTGAGGTCTTGATAAATGGACTTTATTTATTAAATCTCATTATTTCACAGCAAGGTAAATGATAGCCACATCCAGCATCTGGTAGCAGCTGTAGCACTTCTATCAAGAGAGTACCATATCAGCAGTTTCCTCAGCTACGGGTGCTTAACTAGCGGAATTACAGATCCCAACGTGTCAAAGTATGTGGTAGATGCTTATCTTTTAGTATGTGAGCTGTCTTTCAAATGCATGCTGGATTTGGACCTCAGCTTCTTAAATACCATTGGATTTATCAGCAAATGTTCTGCAAATTCCCACTACTCCTTACAGATCTTTTAAAATTTGGCATTAAATCTCCTTTATTTCAGCCTTCTAAAAACTTCTTCTCCACAAATCTCTATAATGGAATTTACTACCTTCCTGTGATAGTTGTATGAAAATGCAAGAAAACAGAGACTGTAAGTCAAATTGAGTGTTCATTTACTTTTTTTTTAATTTGCCTTCTTTTTTAATAGCTTGGCATTACTATTGTTTCTATTGTTTGCATTCTTTTTTTTTCTTTTTCTTTAATCTGGAAGGTTGTTTCACCATTTCATTAGGCAGTAGAATCTCTATCACAAGCAAATCACATTGTATTCCAGCCCAGCAGCTTTTGTTACCGAGGGAGTAGCTTCTGAACTGTTGATGAAAAAGCGTAAGGGAGAATGGCTGCATCTTGTGTTGTGCTTCTTCCATATGACATAGACTAATAAAAAAAAGCTGGGATGAATTGTGAGACCTTAGTGAACCCTCTGATTGTCGTTACATCCATTTATTTACTCTCATCAGAACCACTTTTGAAATGTTTTTCAATTCATTTGGGTGAATTGTAAATTAATGGAATACTTTTGCAATCATACCAATTTATCACTAATTTACTAATCACCAAGTGAGAGTAATAACTCATATTATGGATATCAAATTCAGCTAGTAATAAAAAGTACCTATGTTCCATAATAAATTCTAAGTCTCATTGCTGTTTCTGCTAGATTTCATTGAATCATATGCTTGATTTCTTTGGGCTGAATGAAGGCCTTTCTGATTACCTATTGTGCTGAAACTGTAAATAAGCTGTTATCTGGTCCTTTTCCTGTACTGACCACTGTACAGAGACAGTCATTTAAGTGAGAAGAGGGCTAATTATATTCTGGAAATATTTTCTCATGGAACTCTTTATTACAAGATATCTTTAAGGCCAATGGTCTACAAGCCTTTCAAACTCACTGAAAGCAGACTCTTAAGAGTTACACTGGTGTTAGAAGTGTGTAAACCTTCGTGCCTCAAAGCAAAATGGGAAGAAATTTCCCTGTAGCCACATAATTGCAGAGTTACCAGTGTCCGTATTCTTTCACCTTTCTAAAAAACAACTACCTCATCAGTGAGATTCTGGAACTGTGTCAGCCTGAAAGCAATATAGCAAGTCTGGTGCTTACTTCTAGCTTCAATTTCCGAAACTGAGTATTTGAAGAATTTCATGAACTACTGGTTTTTATGAGATTACTTTCAGTGGTTTTGGCTGTGTAGTGTATATTTTGGCCTGTATGCCTTCCAAAAGGCTTTATTTGTTAATCTGTCAGAGCAAACTGCATGGTTTGTATTTTTTTTTTTTCCTCAAGTATTTCTCTAAGACTGGACCATTAATTATGTCATAATATTTGCTCTTTGGACACTTAGCAGTCATCCTCTTTGAGAGAATTGTTCTGTTCCTTTCAAACATGTTACAATCGTTCCAGCCCTAGTGTCCTAGGGAAAATTCCGTTCAACTCCAGCTCCTTTCTGTGATCTGTTCTGTTGGGATCTTAGATCCTTTAAAGCAGTTTTGGTGAGATTTCACATTTTTATCCATCAGGCTCTAGCTTTCCTGAAAACACATCAATATCGCATCTTGGGTTAGGCTGTCCCTTTCATGTGCATGAAGTTTAGTTGCTGTTACCTCACATAGTACCGAGGGGGAAAAAACCAGCCTGCCAGCCACAGCCATTCAGGTCCTCTGGGAGTGATGTGTCCTCCCTTACACTACTGTATTGTTGCCCAATTACGGCATCCAATTTGGCTAAAGGTTCTCTAAATTAAGTAGAAATCTTAATAATGTGGGAGTTATCTAGAGAAATCCCAACTAGTCTAAAAAATAACTGGAAGTGTCATCTATCTATGCTATGGCTATCACTTCATGAGCAGCATCTGTAGGCATATTTTTAATACTTGCATACCATCAGTAAAAGGTAGTCAAAACAGATGCATTGCAGACACAGTGTATCAAGACTTTAATCATAATCCTCTAAATATAGCAGGGGCTTGTCTGACTCAACCTCTATGTACCATTTGAAATATAAGCTTCAGTTCTGGAGGCATTACCATAAACGAATGTACTTTATTCTTTTTAGAATTTGCCTATCATATTCGTTGTTAGGGGGTCTTACTTAAAGAATTATCTGAATCTACAAACATCCAGAAGGGGAAACAAATAAAATATGAAATGTCAAGTGCAGTGAAATGGCACTTTTAAACAACTTTTAGTTTAACATAAATAAAGGAGATGTTTGCTCTTACTTGGACAACATTTAGGTTCAAAAAATCAACCTGATTCTTTCTGTAGAAACGTAGCTCTCTTTGTCTACAGTGTACTGTATGGTGAAGTATTGCTTTCTGTCTCAGACATTGTTAGTCTTTGTTTTGAGCATCAGCTAAAATGTTCAAGCTAGCTTTGCAATGTTTATCCAAATGTTGGTGCCGTTTTCTGTATTCCAGCCACACGCATAATTTGCTGTACAAGTGCTGATACCACTTGAAACCCACTCGGTGTCAGTTTTTAAATGAACATAACCTCTGCACCCCAGAATTAGATGTTAGTTCCTGATGCTGCTGTACCATGAGGGATGTGCAAGTTCCATCAGGGTCTGTTGGGACATTGCTAACCCAGTGTCCTGCTTTTCTGTAGGAAATGCTATCCGGCCCATCGCCCTCCGCGCAGTGTCTGCCATCGCCCGTGCTCTCCCAGGATTTCCCATCTTGGCAACTGGAGGCATCGATTCTGCTGAGGCTGGGCTTCAGTTTCTGCACAGTGGGGCTTCTGTCTTACAGGTACCCGCTTCTTTCTTTAAAATGTTAATGTTCAAGTAATTGTGATTAAGATCATAATGTATCTTCCTTTCAAACATTCAGATAGTGCAGAGTTCCTACCATTGAAAAGAATTTTCATTTTTTTCACTTCATGCTGCTTGCTAAGAGACATTCGTTTCACATGGAGGAGGAGGAGCAGTTGCCAAAAGAAAACTTTGGGTGTTGCAATACCAATCTGGGAAAAGGCTAACCATGAGTTTGTTAGTACTTTTTATCTCTGGCTTAGGGGATTTAAAATTTAAACATCTCTTCCTTGTCATACAAACCGGCTTGACATAGACTGAGCACAAGCTATCTGTTCTTCCTGTATTCTCAGTTTTTGTTTTCTGCAAAGAGCCTTCTCAAGGTGAGAGGGCTTCCAAAGAGTACTGCACTGGTCTCACAGGGAGCCAGTTGAAAGTAACTCTTGTTTATCCAGGCATCTGTGTCCCTTAAGCACGTTCACTGAAACAGGAGGTGTAGAGCTGTACCCCCGGCACGAGGTGCTGGCCTTGCACTGGAGTGCGGAGGCGCTGGCTACATTCAGCAGTCGGGCTGTTGGCATTGCCCAAGGGTTGGTTTGAGGTGCTGGCCACACTGGCATGGTTGGTTAGTCCGTGTCGTGGAAGGAAGCCTTGGTGGCCTCATGTCACAGGCACCAGAAAATTGGCTGGAAATCGGCCCCTTACCTGCTCTGCCAGGCATGTCAGGGCACCATTGCAGCATATATGTTAGAATGGCTGAGGAGCAGGTGGTCTTTATGTTATATTGTTCCACTGTATATTGTTATGTTCTGGTAGAAGTTCAGCCCCTTTATCTGTCGGTCCCACCACAGACAACAGCAGCTGTGGATCCTGTGAATATGGGCTTTGTGTCACTCCATGGGATGACTAGAGTGGTTTCATTCCCACAATTCACTTTGACATTGAAATTAGATTCAGTGTGACCATCCTTTTTACACAGTTACAGTGACTGCTGAGATTAGTCATTTGTTTGCTATGTTTCACACAAAAAA
>VYZQ01024727.1:77814-93257 GCA_013400655.1 Mystacornis crossleyi
TGAGTTTAGTGATGTTTTTTTTTTGTTTCACAAAAAAAAAAAAAAAAAAAAAAAAAAAAAAAAGAAAAAAAAAAAAAAGAAAGCCAGCTCAGTGTTTTGGTTTGGTTGGGTTTTTTTAATGCACATCAAAGTTAGCATCTCTGGGAGCTGAAGCAGAAAGCTGTTGCTTTTTTATAGACTTGGTATGCTCTTTGGATTTATTAATATAATTTCCTTTTTCTTTTTTTAGTTGTATTAAAGTGATTCAAACTTCTTTTTTGTGGACAGATAAAAGATTGAACTTTCTTACACAACTGTCTGAGAGGTTCTTCCATATAAATACTAAGTAATGGTGCAAATTACAGGGCAGCATTTTTCTACAAAAAAGTAGGACTGACAAGGAAATGTTTTTAGTGCTCCAGATGCATTTCATTTGTTATTGCTAGCAGAGCTGCAGTTTCGATGGCTTTGTCTGCAGCAATGGTACATGATCTGAACTACACAGAGTGAAATGATATTCAATATCTGCTGTATCTGTTTCTGGATGACTAAAAATCAAGAGGTTTAATATCATTTTTGCACTTCTATTTTATATAGACTGTGTAGCTGTTTGGTTTTTTAGTCTTTCCTTTCTTTTCTTGTTAGTTTGGCCCAATGGTAATGGGAAATTCTAAATATAATTTAATGCAGACATCCCAGTCAGTGCTCAAGAGAAAGATTATTTGATTTACAAGACGTTAATTGTTGTTTTCTTTTTAGTAGTAATCAAATTCTCTGAAACTGGCTTCCACAAATGACTTGGATCTATACAGATCTTTTGCCCTTTACAGAACAATTTCTCTTTTCAACAGTTTTTCCCGGAGATGGTGAAAAAACTCTTATTTTGTCCTTAGGTTTCACCAGTTTAACTTAAGTCATCTCTAGAACTGATTTTAAACTCCTCTGGATCAAAAATATCCTCAGTTTGAGTGGTTTATTTCTGTTTCACTAAAGTAAGGGTGTCATTTAAACTAATCTCAGATAAATGGATTCTGAAGTGGCTGTGTGGGTAAGGATCTGAACTAGTTCAATTGCATCTATTTTAAAATAAGCCTTTAGTAAACTTCATGCAAGACTGTGAATACAGGCCGTAAGTCTTCCCCTCATGATGGGAAGGACAGATGGAAGAGAGAAGGAAATGAGTAATCTCTGTAGAAAGTCATAGAAGAAATACACTTACTGGGACTAGACTGAAACGTATTTGCTTCTCAGATGAGATACACTGTGAGAGACAGGAAAGGACAGCCTCATCTTCACAGGTCATCTTTGGAACCTAATTAAAATTATGAGAATAATTTCCATTGTTTTCCTTCTAAATGAGGTCATATAAACAGCCAGCTAATATTCTTTTCCCTGAATCCCAATCTCTCTCACATATCCTTGGTATCAAATGTCCAACTTGCTCCTTCGGCAGTCACAACCCCTATTGCTTACAGCTTTGACATTCACTTCTGCTTTTGCAATACCAACATACAGACCAAGTGCAGAATTTGCAGATAGCATCGAATAAAGTGATCTACTGAACGGTTCAGTATTTAAGAGTCACTGTATAGCAAGTCTCTGAGTTAAGCAGGTAGAAGCTGGGACTGTACTGGGGTAATTCTATATGTGTCCCATGGCCTTATCTAAAATATCTACTTTGGACACTGTTGGAGATGGTTCTGAAGAGACACTCAGACTGACACAATACTGCACATTTTGTGATCTGACTTCACATTTCCAAAACCACGAGGATGCCTTACGACTGATCCAGAGGCAGGAAGCAAGCAGCCTGGGTTTTGGCAGTGATGGAGCGACCTCTGTGCTCAGCTGTGCAAAAGAGGCAGCGGGCTTAAAACTGGGGTACGTCCCTGCTGTCACCACCCTGTTACCCTTCAGGATTTGTAAAGGGTAGGGACTGCCAGATCATCCAGCATTAAGCATGGTCCCGTCCTACAGAGTAGCACAGGCTGTACTGATCTCTCCATGGAGCCCAGCTCGAGAGCCTGGGACAGCAGCCCTTGCTTGGCCACTGGCTTCCCTTCGTTGTGTCTCAAGGAGTGCTGTGTCTTCTCTGCCACGGGAGCAGGGCATTCATGGCCTAGGATAATAAGGAGGCTTTGTGTGAGTTGACTTAATTGCAATGTAGCATATCAGTTAGAGGAAAGGTTTATGAATAATAAATGTTATTCCATTAAAAGCAAGATCAGGTTTTCCTCTGCAGCTATTTCACCTGCAATCAGTTCTCCATTATTTTTTCCAATTGCTTTTATTTTTGAAACACAGGGATTTATTTTCCATTTGCAAAATCATCATACACAGGAATGCAATTCAGGAGTCAGGAGGTAAGCCATATTTTGCTGTATGCCATAACCACTTCAAGTGGTATTAAGCAGGTATTTTAGGAAATGGTATGGGGAGAGAGTTTCAGTAATCAAAATATGTTCTATCCCCTCCTTCAGAAGATGGAGGGCAACATCTTAGTATTGTTACTTGCAAAAAGGTTTGGGTGTAACGAATTTTGCAGCATGTATGGAAAACAAACTGGATCATTGTAGTCAGTAGTAGCTGGGCTTAAGGTTTTATACAGCAATTTAACAGAGCATTCTTCCCCTTTATGGACTTCAGAAACACTTGCAAAAAGACCCCACTTGTTTTGTAATTTCTCACTGAAGATGCTGAAACATTTCAGTCATCCTTCAGCTGATTCCACAGCACTATACTTTTTTAAACATACCTGAATCTACCAACCCCTTTTCAGTACAGGCATGAAATTTTAAAAAAAATGAAAATTTTAATATGGAGATAATCCTGCACTCATTGTATACCAGGAGTTCCAGAAATGTCTAGAAGAAACTTTCTGTAATACATGTCATTATTACAGGCTTCCACTGAGGCTGAGGTATTTTATTTCTAATTTAATAAGCTTTTTTTAAAGCCCCAATTTATCAAAATTAGATGTATATCAAAATTTTTTGCATGTTTTGCAACATGTATATGATTTACCATGTCACACTGATGGTTTGTTAGATTTTTGCAAGGTTTTGAAAGAGACATACATTTTTTAAAGTCATCTTGGTGCAGGAAATTAAAATGGGAAACAATTACAGAAAATTCCAGCTGAACGAGAAAATGCATTATAGAAAAAGCAATAAAAGCATAAAAATATTAAAGTAAAAATCACTTCACGGTAGCCTGTATGATTCAATTGTAGATCAATATTGTGTAGTTAATGCATTAGCAGTAGAGCATTAATTTGCAATTACAGCAGGTGATCTGATCCTCTGTGTTCTGTCCATTGACATAAATGACCTTTTGTTGAAAGAGATTCTGTAGTCATTATTTTTAGCAGATGTAGCTAAAAAAAAAAAGAGGCAGAATAAAGGGGTACTTTCTGAAGTATACTTGTTTCATGGTAGAACCTTTTAGCATTATATTCTGGTATGGAATACTTTGTTCATATGGAATATTGGTCATTTTCATGTAAAGAATATGGATTCCTTTTCAAATAAATGTCTTTTCTCACGAAGCATGGAGGTCACACACGTCCTCTGCTGCAGACATGGATGTCTGTAAGGCTTTCTACCCAGCGATGATTTAAAATCCCCCCATGGAATGCTGCTTCCCAGTGGGACAGCCTGTGGCTTTGCTTTGAGCCCTGTTTCAGACCCACCTTCCTCCATCTTCATCTCCTCCTTCTCCTGGTCGGGATGGAGTGCCTTGCAGTCCTGTCCTGTGGCCGCTGTGCTCTTGTCCTCACGGTGTTGTGTTCAGCCCGTGTGCACCTGCTGCCTCCAGGCCTTGCCCCGTGACCCTCCTCATCTCTCAGGCAGGGGAAGAAGGTGGGAGTGTGCCCCCCACCACAGACAGAGCTGCCATGAAGCTGATCTGCCCCGCGCCCTTCTCTCCTGCCCAGCACCAGTGGGACCTCAGGGATCTGAGGAAGAACAAAACCATTCTGGAAATTTGGCAGCCCATGACAGGAAAGCGATAGTGATGAGTTTTGCCTCTGTAAGATAAACACTCCCTCCAACATGGAACACAGTTGTTTTTGTGAGACTGCCTGTGGATTTTTAACATTTTAAACGAGCCTTCTTGTTGGTACCTGTTTGGAGCAAAAGTCTTAAGGGATTCAGGACAGTTTGATTATTATTTTTTCTTCAGCAGGCTTTTTGCTGAAGCATTTAGCTGAGAGATTTTTATAACAGCAGGATGGCCCTTTTTGTGTGAATAAACAGGCTTTTCCATCAGAAAATTGTGGGACTTGATCTATGAGACAGCATTGTTATTGTATTTGTGCAAATGTGAAACCCTGTAAGGAACTCTTTTTTATACATTTTTTTTTGGCTTCAGAACTGCAAAGTAGGGATCTGGTTCTTCATGCACTTCATTGCTATTCTTTTTAGCCCGTGTCAGTGTCTGTTGAAGTCAGTGAAGACTCTGATACCTTATTTAAGTGAGGGCTGGATCAAAAAATTCTCATCCTGGGATTATTATTTGTGCCATTTAATGCAGAGTGAAGAACTAAAAGACATTCAAATCATGGGAGTGCAGAGCAGGGGAGTGAGGAAGCTGGCCCTGTGTTTTCAAATTCCAGGTAAAGTTTATACCACTGGGGAAAAAATACTTCGTCTTGCAATGAATAGCCATGATTTTGAATGCAGACAAAGAGTCCTTTGTCTCAGCCCTATATGAGGAGAATGAAGTCAGGTGGATTGCTGCAAGTCTCAAACAGCCACAGGGTGCCATCGGTGTGGCAGAGCAAGGCTGTGCTCCTCCTGCCTGGACTCCCAAAGAGCCCACCCTTCCTCTGCCCCCTGCCTGTCCTTACCCCAGCACAAGGGGGGAACACAGGCTGCAGGCTTTGCTCTGTGCCAGGCAGAATGCTCCAAGGGCAGGTCAGCCCCAGAACAGGCACACTTGGGCACCAGCTGGACACTGTGAGGTTTCTGACGCAGGCTGTGGCTTGAGGGGTAGAAGAACAAAACCTTTCTGTACAAACCTGTCCATGACACAGGGAAGTTAAGGTGCTGGGCGTAATTCTTTTCTCATGATTAAAACTGATGAGGGATGAATAGGTTGCTGGATGCAGTGTCAGGCTACCAAAATGATATGAGACAAGATTCAAGGGATGGTACTTTAGACCCACCAAGATTTTTAAGGAAAAAAAGTGCCACTTAAGGCAAAACCAC
The DNA here is from genome assembly GCA_013400655.1 of Mystacornis crossleyi. Taxonomy (NCBI): domain Eukaryota; kingdom Metazoa; phylum Chordata; class Aves; order Passeriformes; family Timaliidae; genus Mystacornis; species Mystacornis crossleyi. The sequence goes on from VYZQ01024727.1 coordinate 83,004, forward strand.
TTTTCCGATGTAAGTCCTTTGACTGAGATAAGTGTAGTCTCCTGTAGAAATAGCAGTTTTTAGACTGTATTCCCAAAGAAACTTGATAGGTATTTCTACATCCATTTGAGTATCCTCCATCACATTTGAGCTTTGTGGCTATTTTCACTGAAATTTGCCAGAAGGTAAAAAGTGTTTTACTCTAGCAAATTTTGAGAAACAAAAAAAGGCAGAGGAGAGAGAATAGCTGCATTCCTTCACTGTAAGCACAAGCACACTATGAGCTCACCTTTATTAGACCTCTGAGAACCCGCATGGGACAGTGCTGTTAGGACTGTGTCAGCCACAGGAAAGGCTTTAATTGGCAGTCACACCTTATTAGACGTCAGAGAACCCAACCAGGAGACACGGAGCTGCTGGAAGCCAGGTATCATTAGCTCCACTGCTCACAGAGCCACGCACTGAAAAAAGTCTTCAATGGATGCAGCACTGAATGGAGTGGCCGTTCTCTGCAGAGTTGAAATTTGCAGTACATGCAGAAACAAAAGAGGGAACAAAGTGCTGTTTGAACATGTCGACATGAAATCCAAAGAAAAATGAATGTGAAAGAGAGAAAAGAGTTGGGACGGACATACCCAAGCATTCACTTCTGAAAACATTTCATTATTTTCTGGTTTTGTCCTAGCCCAGTGCTAATTACAGAAATTCAACCTGTTCTCAACTGTCTGTCTTTGGTAATAAAAAAAAAAGTAATTAGAGGACTGCCACACTTGCTCCATTACAGATGATTGGGAGGGAAATTGCTAATTGATAGCGAGAATTTTCTGTGACAGTTTCTTTTAAAGGAAATCAGAATTTGTCAAACAAAAATAATCTATCAAGTTTTTTGATTATAGTAGTAAAAAACATCAAATTAGAACAGGTTTTCGTTATTGATTCTTACATAATATTTTGCCGCTTTGAATGAAAAGTTGCAGTATTCAAGTCAGCACATTGTAAAGTTACAGACTGTATTCAACGCTAATAATGCCTTTTATTTTGTGCAGTTTTGCATTAGTTCTACATTTTATTTGGAGATGCTTAGGGGATTTATCTATTAGCTTTCCTTTATTTCTGCTCATTTCACCAGCTAGTAAATGAAGTCTGCATAGATAGGATTGTTATTTCATAAATTTGTAAGAATAAATTAAAGCTCATTCTGTAACAACTGCTCTTTGTCGTTCTCGTAATGAATTATCATGCAAAGTAGTTTCAACTATCACTGTATGGTAATAATTATTTACTAACAATTTGGTCTCAGTTGAGCATTGCTGTCCTATACCAGTCACTCCTGGCCTCTGCAGGGGGATTTATTCTCCCAGGGACACTGGGTCTGCTCCCCTTTCCTGGGTGTCTGCCCTGCATCCCTGGGTCTGGTCACACAGGGACTTTAAGAATTGAGGCGATGGGAAGAGTAATTGCTTTGGCAATATGTTTGTCTCCATGTTTCCCAAGGAATCACAATATTGCTTGTCCTTTGAAAACCCAGTACTGCTACACCTGTTTCTAATGTGGATTCACACTACTGATGTGGATTCGTGCTTCTGCTGTCTTACATGAACACACACAGAGCTGTTCTCCAAGTGGATAAAGCACATGGTGTGAATTGACACCGAGTGAGTTTCGTTGGAAGTTTGCAAAGTAAATGCAACATGGAGATGACTCTTCACTAGAGGTTCAGTTAATTGTTGATGAAATTGTAGGCAAGTTGTTTTACTCAGCTCAGGTTGCTTTCAGACATGATGTTAGCTCTGTTGCAGACTGAGTTCCCTTGAGTACCTACGGAGGTGACTGGAAATTGAATCTGGAAGTGTACCCAGCTCTTTGTTGGATATTGAAAATAAATAGAAGGCAAGATAAGCACAGTGGAAAATGCTGTTTCTTTGTTCCTTTCTGCCATCTCCAATAATTACTTAGGAAAATTCCTGTGGGGTTGGTTGGGTTTTTCTAATGTTATATGTGTTGTAACTGCAGGGGACTTGTTTTCCAAAAACGGAGAATGTAAAACATTCAGTATTGCAAAGCTCTGCCGTCAGAGAAGTTCTTCTTGGAAACACTGTCAGTCATACAAAGAAAATACATGTTTAAGAAATTTTCCTTTTTGTATCGTAGCAGCTCTGTTGATCTTTCAGTCAGAGGCTGTACCTGGCGGTGAAAGGAAGAAAGGGAAAGCACGCAGTGGAAGAGGCTGTGCTCAGGGAAGGCATGGTCCTGGAGCCCACACTGGCACAGGAATGCACTGCTGCACAGCTCAGCTTGGGCTTGATGCTGGGCTAGCTGCAGTTTGGTCACTGATCTGTCACTTCTCCCAGTGGTAGAAAAGTGGGTTTTCTGCCCATGAAGGAGGGAGCAGTAAGTTTTTTCCTGCTACAGCACAAGCCCCCTGACACAGCTTGATCTGGCCGAGGAAGGGTTCTTTCATCCATGCAATTAGAATAAAAGAAACAGAGAAAGCATTTTTCTAAGCTGGCATTTCGGAAGCTGGCAGTACATTTAAGAAAGGGTTTAACTTCTTTCAATATCCTGAGTTATGTTGCTGGTTTTCTTGCTGATATTTATTATTTGGATGGAGATAGGTAAAACAATCCCTAAGGAAATGTGGAAGTGGGTTTTTATCTCAGACATGAAGGATTCGCAGGGTCAGAACTATTTTGCTCACATGAATCTCACTCTTCAATGGACGCAGCAGCTGCTGCACAAATTCATACAGGCAAGCTGATAAAGGATGAAAGTAATTTTAGCTGAAATATAATGTGAGAGTACTAGAGGAAAAGACTCGCAAGGATGAGGGGTTAATCATTGCAGGACTGAATTGAGGTTCCAAAATGGAAAAATTGCTTTTCTGTTTGATTTTTAAAGGTCTGCAGCTTTCAAAATTCAGGTCACGGGAGGATGTCCCTCAGTAGATGGTTCTCATTAGCATTTGTTGAAAATTTCTTTGAGGAAACTGTTTTTCATTGACAAATTTCATTTAATCAAAATAGATCTGGGCTCAAGTCCCTGTTGTGTCTTGACTTAGAGTGTCCTGGGATGAACGCTGAAGGTCTACTCTGGATCTGTTAAGCAATAATGAGCCTGACTATTGCCAGTGATCAGGAAGTAGTTATGCTGTCACAGGGAAGTTTAGGCATGGAAAAGTTTTCCCGTTTAGACTGATAATCAAAATTCTAAAAACGTGTGGAATTAACACATTTAAAGAAAAAAATATTATTTGGGTGAATCAAATCTGTTTCAATCTTTTTGCAACATATTTTGGTTTTGACCTTTTCATTCCAATTAACTTGGATTGAGAAACAGATATTTTCAAGTTAAATGGAGCCATTGCATTCTGTGTTGTCAAACAGCACATATTGGTAATTCTGAAACTCTTCTCCTCGCATTTTTCAGAACACCATTGTTTTCTGAAAAGCATGCTTTCCTAGAACCACGTTCATCTCTGACAAATACACCTTTCCAAAAATGGGATAACAGACCAACTTGATTCCAGAGATGATGGTGTTCCTGTGGCTAGGTCTTGGGAAAAAAAATCTTTAAAACACTGCTAACTTCTGTGTAATGCTAGTTGATGACCTTTGTCATCAAAGCACCATATCTGAGTGACTTAACTGGTACCTGCTACAGAAATTTCTTTGGAGCTGAAGGATATGGCTCATGGAAATAGGTCAGATAAATCTACATCTACCTGACACAACTGGTGATGCTGTCCCAGCAGCTGCAGAACCAATGGGAGAGCTGAAGAATTTCATTTTCCACAATAGTACTTATAAGAGAGAGGCGAGACCTTTGGGTGTTAATAAATGAAATATGATGTGCAATTCCGCATATATTTAAAGATCGTTGTAGAGCCTCTATTTGTGATTGGACTGTTTACACAGGGGAGTTAGTTCATCTTCTTTCAAAGCTGTCTTTCATTTTGTAGATCTGCAGTACAATGATACAATTTGCTATACACGGCTGATTATGAAGCTGTTTCCCAGACTCCTCAATGCTCAAGGCATGTGGAATCATATTTGTTTTCTTGGGAAAGATGATCACAATCAGCACTTTTATCGGGGGGTGTGTGTGCCCACCTACTGCATGAAGGTCCACTTTGTAGTTCCAAGAACTGACAGAATGCTTTAGTGAGATAAGGAAATATAACCATTCCTCTAGGGGTGGTTGACAGGGAAAAAACCCACAGTTACCTCAGGGAGCCTTCTGAAAATTCTTGATTTATTCTGCACTTCTTCTCTCAAAGACACGGGATACAAAATTGCATCATTCAGGGTCCCTTGATAAGTACCATTTTCCCACTCCCAAACACCCAGTTTAGCTATTTAGATCAAAGATACATTAATTGGCAGTGGAGAACTTAAGGGCAGGAAAAATAGATTTGAGTAGGCTAGGAATTAATGCATTGGATAACATTCCTAAAGGATCCCTTATAGTGCTCTTATCTCCTGCCATGCCCTCGTCTGATAAGTGGCTAATGGATTCTCGACTTTTTTCTCCTCCTTCATCGATGGCTACTCACAACTGCCCAGGGTTGCTGGAGTGCAGTACATGAACAAAATCTGTCTTGCAGCCCCCAAAATAAGGTACTTTGAGGTCTCTCTGCCAGGAGGAGTAGCCATGACCTCGGTGCTGGGGAAGCTTCTCTGTAAGCCTGTCTCAGGAGGCTGCTGCAGCTTCAGAACATGCTGTGGGGCTCTTGCTGCTGCCCAGCTGCTGCTCTGTAGTTCCATACATCTGGTCCCTGCCTCAATGCTCCCTAAGTGCCAGCTCAGCTCTGCTTGACACCATGTCAGCATTATGTTGTCCTGTTGTGGAGGGGATCCAAGCTGTTGCAGGAAATACAGCTCATATCCCATAAGCTTGTCTTGCATGGGCTGGAGACCTTCTCCTTTTAACTAATTTTGAGCTCCATTATTTACTGACATTAGCCTGGACTTTTTATTAGAATGACAATTTATCTCAAGATAAGAGGTCTGATGAAATTTCTTGAGGTATAACAAAATACCTGAAATACTTCACTGACTTACTGAGACCCACATGGCATAGGACGATCCAGTCTTTTTTTTTTTTTTTTTTTCCCCGATATAGATTTGTTCAGCCTTATGTGAATGGTTGCCTACTGGAGTTACTAGCATCTTTGAATCTTTCTTCTGTGTGTTATCTCTCAAAGTATCACTAGTAAGCCCTCAGCTCATTACGACTCCAAGTCTAGGACTCAGTAAAAAAGGTAAGGTGGGCTTTTGTCCCCATAATTCAGACAATTCATAGATGTAATATTTGAGTCCTTCAAACTGCTTTCTGAAAGCTGTACTAGACTCTGAAACAAACAGTAGTTCATTAGCTCATGTATATCAGTTGAATTGTAATGTTTTAAAAAGGCTATCAGCTATCATGCAATTCCGTTTTGCATCTTGATCCAGTATCTGAAGACTTCTTAAGTAACATCCCATCTGCTAACCTATATCTCCAGAGTCATTTAAGCAGATAATGTGAGTGAATCAAATCATTCCATCTGTACTATATCAATATTTTGGAAGCTTTTTGTTTTCACAAACTTGTCCTTTAAAACAAAGAGTCTGGAGGTTTTTTCCTGAGACTGCACCACATTGTCTGATAAACCACTTCCCCTAATGTTCTTGATCCTACAACCCTCTAGCAGAAGTAATAATTAGGTAGAAAGGATCATTTAGGCTACGCATTTAATATTCTGGTAAGTCAGTGTTCAGTGAGACCTGAGAAGGAGGAACCATCATTATAAAGGCAGCCTTTCCATAGATGTTGGTATCCTGAAGATTGTACGTACAGAAACCCCTCTCAGAGGAGATTTTATTTGTCCATATGCTCTCATATTGCATCTCTTGCCACATTATGATGAGCACTGTGTCAGACAACCAATGCAGTGTCTGCTGCTTTTTCCTTTGGAGGTCTGGGTACAGCTAAATTACTGTACAGGGGCTAGAAAACATACTTTTTCATTTCCGTAGGCAAGAGCTATGCAGCATATAGATTGCATGGACCAGAAAGAGCTTCCTCTAGTCAATTTTTGCTACTGGCTTTTGAGAATAAATTCTAAATTGTACGTATGGCTCACTCAGATTATCATAATGCTGTTGCCCACTACAATAAAATTATTCTTCTTAATGCTGGCGATTCATATACATACAAAGGTGGGCACAAACAGAATTTTAATCAATAGACACTAATTAAGAAAGCAGTAGCTTCAACTACACATTAAATAACAGCTCAGGCATTCATAAATGTTTCTCCAACAGGAAGGTGAATTTATGTCTTCAATACTTATCAGGAAGAATTTTTAATAGAAAAAGCTTCTGTACAAAGATGATTAATGCTAAAATTGAAAATGTATTATAATACAAAACAGAAAACCTTTTATTTACCATTTGAGCATACCAGTAAAAATATTTCAAAGGGAGTCAACGAAATTAATGGAAAAGCACAATTGTTAATGCATTTTAAACCCTCTCACAGGTATCTCAGAGGAATAATAGTTCTTTATCTCTTTGCTATGGTCAGAATATTAGAAATTGTGAAGTCAAAGGCCAATTTCTTAATCGAATGGCATTTTGAGAGCTATTTTACTTACAAATCCTGTGCAGTTTAGAACCAAAGCAGAAATAAGTCTCCATCTTCTGGGGAAGCAAGATGGCATTCTGCTAAATACTAGAATTTTATCATTTGAAGGGGAAAAAAGGCAAAAAGAAAGCAGCCAGTGAGACCTACGAATATAAAAGCATTTGAGATCTCAGAAGGAGTTTAAATCAATGCAGTGCCACAGTTACAGCACAGATGAAAGAGCCTGCTGTCTCAATTGCCAGGAAACTACTTAGAAACTCTCACTTTGATTTTTTTTTTTTTTTGGTAGTCCGTTACATTACCACTAAATGCAATATACGGAGACATCACTGCTTTGATGTTGTACAGCTACAACAAATGGAAACTAATATGGTAGAACAGTCAAGTTATGTGATTTGCATTTGTATATACAAATATATACCCATCAATCTTCTTACTTCTAGACCATGTATCACCGCCACCCATCTGCCTTCTTGCTGATACTTCTGTTTTCATAAAAGTGACAATTATTTTACACCCATATCCTGAAGAGAGATACATATATTTCAGAGGGGTGTAAAAATTAAAACTTGCAAAGGGTTCTAAGAGTGCTTTGAAACAATTTCATATTGGAGCACAACAGCTGCCAGATATTACAGGATTTTTGTTCACACAGATCTTGTCACACTAAGAATACTTACTCTCTTCTTGAAAAACAACACATTACTGAACAGGCTAGATTCTCTGACCTGCTCCAGTCTATACTGTTCTAGCAGTATGTGAGATTATACACAATACCTCTTGTTAGGTGAAAATAGTGTAGGGAAAAACTGACACAAGCATGTCTAGATCTGCATCTCCTGTGTGGCCTCTGCTGAAATCCCAGCTATTGATGGAATAGAAATAGTGCAGATAAGGATTAGGGTTCATTTTTGGCACAGTCTTCCCCATCATCACCTGTCCAGCTGGGATTTTGCCATATAATAATGAGTTTAAAAACTGAAGGTCATGGGGTAAGAGAGAGTGCACAGCCTGAAGAGGACTTCACTGTTTCCTCTTCTAGTGTTACAGAAAAACATTTCTCCTTTGCAAGATCTCCCAAAGGGAAGATGCAGGGATAACACTGAACAGGAATTGCTTTACTGGATGATCTGACTGGAAATGCCTCAGGCACTTTGTCCAAATTCTGCATGGATGGCACAGGTCTTCCATGCAGTCCCTCAGGACATACCAAAGTTTGGATAGAAACCACATCCATTTTTTGTAGAGAGTGAAACAGAAATAAAATTTAATGTCTGGGTATTTTTCCCATTGCTTCTAGAAACACAGACTGTGGACAAAACTGAAAGGTCTTACACAGACAGAGCTCTCAATAAAGAGTGCAGGGGATTTGCCTCAGTAAGCACTGCAGAAATTGGCGTCTCTTTGTTGTGTAATGATTCTGCTAACAGTAAAGGCGTCTACAATGTTTTGTGACTGATGTGGAAGTACTTGTCACCAGTAATAAACTTTTTCTTCAAAATATGTTAATTAAAAGTTTTGGATTCGTGTGAATGTTTAATAACAATCTTGTAACCTGTAAAAATTATTTTACACAATAATAATCTCTTTACAATTTAATCTGGTTCCTCAAGTGAGACTTGTAATGTCTCTAGATCCTGTGACAAAGTTAGACTCAGTTTTTATGTTTATTTAGTAATAGAGCAGACTGGTCATTTCTTATGAAACACATCAGCAGGGACCTTTGCGTGCCTCTCCCATCATTGCAGTTTGCAGAACAGTTTTACTTAGAGCCTTAACCTGTGATTCATTTCACATCACCATTCCCCAGTGAGATAATTTGGTGTGTGTTTACCAACAGCAAAGCAGGCATTGTGTCTTTTAGTATCTCAGACATGTCTGTATATATTAGAATTTTAACTTACAGTTGCAACTTACACTGAGCAGTTTTAGATTTCAGAATACTGAGAGCACATTATAATTGATCATTCATTTCACGTTGGCCTATGTGTCACTTTTGGGATATAAGAGGCAATCATTGGAGTCTGGATCTGGGAGAAAAGGAAGGAGATCCAATGTTAAAAATTAAATTGTAGCTGTTCTACTACTGGGACAGAGCCAAGCAATGCAGTAAAACCAAGCCTGTGCAAACTTACCGCCCTGCATATGAGTGCAATGTGAATAATACATGTTACCTTCCTAAACAGGAAAAATGTAGCACCTTTCTCTTCTAGTCCAGGTTCTAGTCCAAAGCTAGAGGCCAACAAAAGCAAGACGGCAGGACAGCACTTGTCAGCAGTACAGCTGACAGCTCTGTTGTGACCTGGACTTCACTTTGTCCCATAGGATGCTCTACAGGGCCAGTCTTTCATCTTCCACAGAAGATACTTTCTGCCTAAATGTTTCAGGTGAAAGGCTGGGTCAGTGAACAGCTGAATGTTAATTTACTTATTAAACAGATCCCCTTGGATTATTTAGGATTAAAGGATGTTAAACAGGTACCATCCCTGCTGTGCAAAGTCCCAGCACTGCTGCTTGCCAGAACCTGGGCTGATAAACCACGCGAGCGGCGGGTCCAGGCATGCTCTGTTTCGTGCACTCGTCCATAAGCGGCTTCTGTTGGCCACAGGATACAGAGCACGGCTCTGGCACAACATGGCAGGGTGTGTTCTCACTTGTGACGTCTCAGTGCTGTTCAGGATTTTGCTTCGGGGTCTAAAGGGAAGCACGTTCTGCTGTGCTTGGTGGGTACCAGCCTGATGCTGAGGAGAGGGGCTGAGCGGGCAGGGCTGGTTTCAGTTCCTGCTGCTGCTCCGTTGGTGTGTAAGGCACAGACAGCAGCCCTTACACAGCACTTCTCGCCTTTATCTCCTCTTGAGGGGGTTTAATAAGATATTAAATGAGAGGTGGTAGCAACCGTTTTGAATGCAGCAATATCTGGACTGCAGCAGAGGGGGCTTGGGCTCAGCATTGAGCATTGCAAGGGAGGCAAGTGCCTGTTCCCAGTGCAAGCAGCAGGAGCAAAGCGAGGCATTAATGAGGTGTGGAGATGGGCCGGTTCAGTTCTTCTGTGATTTTTCCGGATGCCTGAGTTTGAGTCTCACCTGGTCTATTGCCCTGCCACTTCTCTTGTGCTGAAAAGAGGACACAGTGTCATTTAAACTGGTGATTCAGAGGCAGCCAGGTATGATGCTAAAAACCTCTCTCTGTGGTGTAGAAATTGTCATGGCTGATGGGTCATGGCGACCTTTTATCCTGACTTTGTTCACCACCTTTTAAAATGCAGCAAAGGCTTCTACACTGATTGATGGAAGATGCTGTAAGCCTAAAATACACATCTCACTATCTGATATGTGCAACATAAGAAATTTTGAAGCTTAGAATTTTGGAATTTGCCAAAAAAATGGCAAAACTATTTCAGTTGGTTTTGTATGTGTTAACACTTGAAGCTGTCTTGTTCTAGGAAAGGCCCATAAATGTAAGTACTTGCTTTTATCCCAGTGAAATCAGTGAAAGACATGTTTGGCTACTTATCCATGCCATCGGGCACCATAGTCACAAGGTTTCTACAGAAGAGGAGGATTCTTTGAGACCACTTGTTTGTTTTAAGCCTTTCCATTTTATGTAGCTTTTTTTTTTTTTGTGCAGAAATTTACATTTTTCTTAAAA
>VYZQ01024727.1:98665-109010 GCA_013400655.1 Mystacornis crossleyi
ATTTTCTGTCCTGGTTTCAGCATCAAACAGATGCTGAGTGCAGAGCGTTGCCACAGGAGAGTGACACTGTGGAGTTTTGTCATGAAATATTGTGGTATTTGATGACCGGAGTAAACTAAAAGATAAATACCTTCTTCTAAATGGTACACCTGACCTCAAACTGAAGTTGTCTTGCCGTGCAGTCACCAGATAAATGACGAACTGAACAGTTATCACTGTCAGGTGTTACATTTATCACAATAATTTCCTTCCTGAACAGACAGAATACTGAAAGTCCTGTGCTAAATAGTGTAATATAACAAGCAGTTAAATAGCAAACATAAAATGCTTTGGCTGAAAAAGAGATTCATGTTGATTAGTATCTGTTCATCCTCCTTCATTAATGAAACTAATACTTCTGATAATTTATAGCCCTTGAAATATCAGAAGCATCACAGCACTGGAAAATATTTTGGAAACTTGAGTGCTCTTTTTCTGTTTTTCAGTGTTGCAGAATCTATTTATTTTTGTATGTAGACCCTAAATTTATCATCTTTGAGCCAGTGGTATTTATTTTCTGATGGTCTTTTCAGTAGCTTTTTTCCTTTTGCTAGCATAGCAGTTGCTGCTGGAGCCATTGTCCAGGATGTGACTTGTGGTACTACACTGCCTGTAAAAGGAGTGATATTCCCACTTAGAAATGCCAGCCTCGTTGTTTTCCAGTCACGGGATGATACAGTTTTCCATAGTTCCACCAATTTTACTCATTCCTTCCTGTTACTGCATCCATAACAGCTCCAAAGAGAGTCCTAGCACAGATGCTGCGTCACACTCACAAAGGTGGCCAAAGCCAGAGTTCTGGGCTTCCTTCCTCATTGCATTTCAGATGGCTTATTTACTTGGGTTTTGTTTTGGGGGTTTTTTTTGGTTTTTTTTTTGTTTTTGTTTTTGTTTGGGGTTTTTTTGTTGTAGGTACCCACCAAAGCCGTTCTCTCACTCTCCTCTGCAGCTGGACAGGGAGGAGAAAATAGAAACCTTGGCACAGATGACTGTCATTAATATCAATTCTGAATCACCTTTGCATGGAATAAAACTTGTCACCTTGTCTCAGCTTTAATCTCGGTGTGCAAATCTTGATGCTGAGATAGAGAACAGCAAGGTAATGATGACACCACACTGCTTCTCAATGACTCCTTCAGGGAAGAAGTTTTGTAAGTGCACACTTACCTCAGAGTGAATTTAGGACTGTGATGATGTGCATGATGCAGTCAGGAAGACAGCAAAGATGTAGTGCACACTCTTACAACCCAAAGTTATTAGGGTGACTGCATCAACGAGAGTAAGGGCATGGTTGGTCTCCATACAATACAAAATTAACAGAATTATATTTTAAAATAATGTTCACAAGTTTCTCAGGAAGATACATGACTAGGAGCGATAAAGATAACTCTGTTCTCACTAGGTATCTGAATGAGGTGTAGTATTCCCCAGAGATGCAATTTGATCTCCTGTGTATCTCACTGTCTCACCTTGTCTGTGTGCTACAGGACTCTCTTATTAGTTGCTCACTGATCTTAATCCAGAGAGCTGAAGTGATTATGTCCCAGAAATGCACTGCTGTCAGCTGGTGATCACAGAAGTGGTACAGTATGTCTCTGTAAAAACTTCCATTAATGGCAGCTGTAAAAATCATACTTGATGCAGTGGCTGCTATACATGCCAGGTAGCTAAACAAAAATATGGCCAGGTATTCAGTTGGTAGGTGTGGGTTTATAGGAAGAGAGAAATACATATGATGTTTCATACTTTGCTTTCAGCACCAGGAATTATGCAAAAGTGACATTTGTTTGATCCATGTCTAAATAATAAAAAATTAAAAATAACAACAACTAATAATTTAAGCATCTTGATTCCAGAAATATACAAAACCCCGAACAAACTGTGGGTAGTTCTCAACTATTAAGGTTGTGCTGTACTAAAAATGTTAAAATTTTATGTGGTAAAAACACATTTACAGACAGTGGCTTTATTCATCAGACAGATGAGAGAGAATGATGCTGTACATGCACAGTGTATGACTTCAGTGAAATTTCATCACCTTAAACTTCACAACCTTCTGATTTTCTTCTCTGAATGGACTTCCCATTGGAACAGACGAAAATACTCATTTCCTTCAAGTATCTGTGGGTACTAAAAGCTGAGTCTTCTGAACAGTATAAACTTGCTAAATTCTAACTGTACTGCAGTGAAATCTAAATAGTCTTTTGTATGGCAGAGAAAAAGCCTTGCTATACCAACCAGATTTCGTACAAAATAGTAAATTAACTCTTCTATTAAATAAATAAATTAAATGGGAACTTACAGACATGCAAGAGCACTATTGCATCATAAAGTTTCGTCTGCCTTCAGATTCTTCAAGACCTCTGACTGCCATCACTGAACAGAGGTTTTCACTCTTCATTTTCAGAAGTGCTCCTTGTTCTTGGGAAAGGTAATTTGTCCAGTATGGTAAAGAACTGTCCCCTTGTTTCCAGCACTGCATAAAAAAAGGTAGAAAAAGTGGTATTTGCAGCTGGAAATACGGACTGTTTCGTCATATGTTGATATAAAGATTGCAATAAAATAACATTGAGGAAGAAACCCTTTTTCCCGTATTGCTATCACCAGTTCTGAAGAACAGTCAGAGGGGGAAAGAATTAATTTTAAGCTGTGCTGGATTGACCCTGGCTGAATGCCAGGTACCCACCAAAGCCGTTCTCTCACTCTCCTCTGCAGCTGGACAGGGAGGAGAAAATATAACCAAAGGCTCATGGGTTGAGATAAGGACTGGGATAGATCCCTCACCAAATACCATCATGGGCAAAACAGACTTGATTTGACGATATTAATTGAATTTATTACCAATCAAGAGCAAGGCAGGATAATGAGAAAAACAAATCTTAAAAACACCTTTTCCTTTTTGGGGGGGGAAAATTGTCTCTCTCAAACTTCTCCAACGACAGTCCTCCCTACGAGCTACAGTTCTTCATGGACAGCAGTTCCATGGGGTGCAGTCCTTCAGGAATAGGCTGCTCCAGTGTGGGTCTCCCATGGGTTCACAGATCCTATGAGTAAAACCTGCTCAAACTTGAGCTCCTCTCTACCTGGGTCTGCAGGCCAGGAGCCTGTTCCAGCATGGGCTCCCTACAGGTTCACAGCCCTCTCTCAGGCATCCACCCACTCCAGTGTGGGTCTCCTCCATGGGCTCCAGGGGCACAGCTGCCTCACCATGGTCTGCACCAGGGACTGCAGGGGAATCTCAGCTCTGGTGCTTGGAGCACCTCTTCCCCTTCTTTCTTCACTGATTTTGGGGTCTGCAGTTCCTCTCACATGTTCTCGCTCGTATCTTCTCTGAGTGCAATTACTTCTGTTCAATAACTTTTCTTTCCTTCTTAAATATGTAATCACAGGGGCATTACTGTAATTCCTGATTGGCTCAGTCATGGCCAGCCACAGGTCCATCACCCTGTCAGACATGGGGGAACCTTCTAACAGCTTCACAGAAACCTCTCCTGTAGCTCCCCCTGCTACCAAAACCTGGCCTCGCAAACCCAACAGAGCTGTTTGATCCTCTTTCCCATTAGCTGAAACTTAGACCTGAAACATGGCTTTCAGCCAGACAAAGCCTTTTAAGTATAAGCCAGTATTGATCAAGAAACCTCTTAGTTTAGGATATTATGGGAACTGTATATCAGCACACTCAGGAACTCTTGCTGCAAATGCTTGTTGGGTTGCCCAAAAATAAGGCTCTGCCAAAATATGTCTGCACCATTATCTGCAGGCAGATGAGGAAATAAGCCCTTTCCTTCTGCTCCTCTCTTAGTCTTTCAGCTCCTCACCAGACGATGAAAGGTCTCCACAGGCATTGCTCCAGGTGAGAGTCTGGTGGCTCTCAGCAGTGTTTTGGGGAGCACCAGCAGAGCAAACTCTGCACCCCACTGCACAAGTCATATTTACCACGTTTGCTGCCATTGGTGAACCTCCTAGCCTTTCAAGCTGAGTTCAATCATGAATCTGACCAATTTGTAGGGAAAAAAAAGGGCCACTTTAAAACCTTTCTTTCCTCTAATTGTTCTGTTATGGAAGTTTATGCTGTGATTACCTACAGTGCTGTTTCTCACAGAGCAGGTTACGTAAAATGCACCTCCCCTAACGGTGAAGCCATTTGCAGTAGAAATGTATAAAACAAAAGGAGCTAGGATTATTAAGGTGTATTTAAAGTAGTTTAATATTTGTTGGGTTTATATGTGCTGTATGCTAAATTTTCTTCGAGCATGGAATTTAAAGTTTTGGATGTACAGGCAGTAATTGTGGCTATTAAGAAACCATGTATTCATGTTAACTCCTTGGCTGTGGCAGTTTTAGTGCATTCACTGCTGGCAATGGATATCAAGCCAGGAAAATCCAACTCCTGATGCAAAAGGATTTAAAAAAAAAAAATCCAGGCACTGCCAAAAATACATAATTCTTTTTTTGTACTCTGCAGTTTGTTTTACTTAGGGAAACGGCCTGGTCATACCCTGCAGCATGCATTCATTACAGTGATCTTTGACTGGCAGATGCAGAGTAATAAGATGCATATTTTAGTGCTTATTATAATACCCTGTCCAAAAACAACTTGACAAATTTGTGATTTCGACAGTATCTCATTTTGCTGGCTGCAGTGCTCTGTGATTGCCTGGTCCACGTGGCTTCCAGATTATGCATACCACCAATACTGCTCATTAAAATGGCCACAGTTCACCAGTTTCGGTAGCTTGGAACGAACTTGGAATGAATTATTATACAACAAAGAGGCTGCTGTCATGCAGAACAAAAGACAAGCAAAAGAGAGCTTCAGCTTAATGAGGCTAAGTGAGTGTCTCCCCTGCATCACCAGCTACTTGACGGCCTTTGAGCATGGATTTTTTTCTCCACAGGCCAAAACCTTTGGTCTATTATTTTGTGTTTATGCACCTTGAGGCTAATATACATTTTAATATGCTGCACATGGAGAAAAAAAATCAGCCATTAGATTAGAACATGTGCACTCCCTGTTAAGTTAATGACAGCCGAACATAGAGATAAATTTAGGTTTTCATATTTAATTATAGCACAGTGCAGTACGTTTAGCAAGGATAAATTGCACTATTATTATGCTTCATTTTTTTTGACATCTTTTCATATTAACCATGCACACTTACCCCCACTTCCTCCCCAGTGTCACACATAATGTCTCTGTGCATCATCCTTCTCTAACACCATTAATTTTTTATCCTGTACAATTGTATATGTATTGTTGTACTTGTTACCTAGGGTTAGCTTTCTAGTTGGATAAAACCATTCAAAACAGGCCTTGTGTTAGGTGATCTACATAGGCAGTAGAGACAGAAAAGACATAAAAAGAACTGGCTTGTGTGGCCAAAAATGGCTCCTCATTCTGTTCCCAGAGCAGGGTTCCCAGCCCTTCTTCCCTGGATGCTTTCAGTGTGGTGTATACTGACTGGAGAGGAGTAGCCCCTTTCTCTAGGAACTGAATTGGAAAAAACAGAGAAATAATGTGTGGGAGGTTAAATGAGTTCTAAGGCATTTTGTAGTTGGATCATATTAATATGGATGATGTGATGTTAATATAAAATGTCTCTATAACTGTATAGGAACTAAACCAGACCTAATGTTTTAGGTAGTATGTGGTATTTCTTGGGGTTTTGTACATGTGTTACCTCTGTTTGTCAAAGCTGTTGCTCCAAGAATAGCACCAGGAATTAGGCCAGACATCAGCCTTGTAGAAGACAATATTAAATTAAACATAGAGGCAAGCTGGCATGCAATTCAGTCTTTGCATGTTCTTATCAAGTTTAATGTGAGTATTTGATAGTTTCTGTGCTGCCATGGATTTGGTGGTGATAACAGACTATTTGTTATTACCTGAGAGAGTTTTAAGATTTGCTTTCAGCTCTGGTCTGAGCTATTCAGGCTGCTGTAGTTTGTGAAAAATATGTTTGCATGCTTCACAAAATTAGGGAAATACTGCTATTTTCCAAAGTGGATTAGAGCAGGTAATAACTCACAGGAAGAAGATTCTCCTCCTCCTGCTGTGTGTATAAGCAAGTAGAAGATATTATGCTACAGGCTTATTCCTAGATTATTCCTTATTGGATAGTTGTTTCGTGACAAAAGACACTGTGGCTTGATGACCAGAGGGTCATGACAGGAATAATAATCACCATATGAAAGGGTGTCTGGATCTGGGTGATAAAGCATTCCTCATCACAATCAGTCAGCACTTGCTGGTGCAAGAATTTTCCTCAATGGCAGAGATCAGCTTTTTCATATTCATTGAGAGCAAATTGGTATCTCTCTCTTCTCCTCTCCCCCCTCGTTCTCCAGCCTTCAGTTCTGTACCAGCTTTTACTGCCAAAGAGTATTTTCTTTGTCGAGTAAAGACAGATTTTGGGGATGTTTAGGATGCTGCAGTATTTGTGGGATTGGTATTAGTTGCAGAGCCTTACTCTTTGTGTCCTCACTGAGTAAAGCCCAGGTCAGTAATGATTGATAGCTAATTGCCTGCAGTTCAAGCACTAGAAAATGGGTTGGCAATTAATTTATGTGTGCAAAACTCTTCTCCCTGATTTTGTAAGTGCAGATTTTGATGCAAATTGCATTCATGAAAGCAAGGTTGTGGCTTTCAAAATGTAAGCTATAATTACTAGTCTGAGAACCTGATGATACAAAATTCTTGCTCTAGAATCTACCCCTAGTGAGAGAAGACATTTATTAACAACATTGTGTATTTCTAAGCAGTACTTCTAACCATCTTTTAATTCATTAAGCCCTGGTAAAATGCTTGATATAACATGAGGTGTAGTCTTATGGAGTTGCAGGCTGTATCCTACAGACATCCAGATGGCTTAGAAATATCTGTGCAATCAGAAGGGCCTCTTCTGTATCTACAGGTAGCTATTATTAGTAAAACCTGCTTTTATTTATGTGTTCCCATTTTGTTTATGGTATTAGTCACAGAAACACATACTGATGTGCAAGAAAAGACTTGGACTTTTACCTCCTGAAAGAATCATTGTCCCTTTAGGCTTCTCATCTAAGAAAGCTTTTTGTTTGGGTAGCAAGGTACTCTGTGGGCCACAGTGTCCATGCAAGAAAAGTGCAAAATTAAGTAGGTGGTATTGGTCATAGACAGCAGACTTAGAATTAATTTTCAGNGCAGTGCTCAGATAGTGACTGCTTGTAAGTCACTGGAGCCGTAAGTATCTAAGAGTATGCAATTGAAATGTCTTTTTGCTTAAAGAGTAAGATCAGACTTTGCGAACATAATTATGACTTTTCCCAAGAATTATTTTATTCTTATGCTAGTTTTGAGAGGAAGTTTGCAAGAACATCTTATAAAATTCTCTCAGGAACAGATTTGGCCCATAAGAATAGCCCTAAGTGTAGTGACATGCACATATGTATGAGAAATATAGAAGGGATTATTTATGGGGAGAGGCTAGAAGTCCTAAAGTGTCCTGCCCAAATGATGCACATAAACTTAAGAGGTGGAAAACTCAGTGATGTACAAATATTTGAAGTTTGCAATCAGTGAAGAAAGGAGGATTTTCTGATGTATAGTGAAAACTCAACCGAGACTGATGAGTTGAATTAGGAGCGGGGAAAAAAACTGTTCAGGAAAAGCAGGAGAAAAATTATCCTGATTGGAAGAGAAGTGTTTTAGTAGAAATGATGGAGGTTTCCCGCTGTGCTGCTGAAATTAAAGGTGGGGAGGACTTTTAAAACTTGAATGCATGGAGTCTAATGGAAGTACTGCTGGGAGAAATTTTGGGTTGCCAGGATTATGTGCTGAGTTGCAGACCTTTCCTCTCTGCACAAGCGAGTCCCTGGCCCTTTCCAGCACTATAGGTGCACAACAGGGGCTACCCGTGAAAGCCACTGCATCCTTTTGCAGTGCTCAGATAGTGACTGCTTGTAAGTCACTGGAGCCGTAAGTATCTAAGAGTATGCAATTGAAATGTCTTTTTGCTTAAAGAGTAAGATCAGACTTTGCGAACATAATTATGACCTTTCCCATTTACTTTATTTTTATTGCTACAGAAAGCCTTGAAGGTTTTTCTGTAGTCTTGTGCAGTTCTGAGTCAACCACATGGGTGTCTGAGTAGTCAAAGCTGTACTTCCTGAGTTTTTTCTGGACAAATGGACTAAAGATGGCTTTCTGTTTCATTACCCATGAGTCGTACAACTGGGCAACTATCCCCTGTACCTGAACAGAGCTGGTGGCACACCATTTCTACATGGACAAGCTGAGAAAAGAGGTTTCTGTACTCTGCTGACCTATTCACGCTGAACAAAACTCATTAAGGCCCAAGAACTGTGTTTAGGTTGTTCCAGGGAAAAATTACAGCCAGCCTGTAATCTGGTGCTCCACACTCGGGCTCGGTAACAGTTTGAAGTGGCCTGGCAAGAATTTTATTGATGTCTTGGGGTCTCATTCAGGCTGATTGAACTTGGGGACTCTGATGGTTGATGTTTAAGAACACCTACCCTAACTGTTATTAAGAAGGTGGGTCTAATCCTCACACAAGGTAAAAACACACCTTGTTTGCCCTTCATTCAGAGAAGTTTTAATGAGATAGCTCCTTTTATATTTTATGCCATGGCTGTGTCTTTGATTTCCACACTTGTAACTACCCAGTGTAAGTAAGTCACTGTATAACCCATATATTGGTCAGAATATGTCATATTTTATATCTGTTCTTTCATTTATCATTTTGCATCTTTCCTGTTTGACTGCTTGGAATAATTAATACATTCTTTTCTATTACTATGTTGTATTTTTTCCAAGTTGATGATTTATTTATGTAAAAGCTATAAAATACCTTGTTTTATATATTATGTCTGGATTAATGAGAAATGCAGAAACACGTCACTGAAATAGGGTTTTTTAGATCCTTCAGGACAAGGTCTTGCAGTTGAGTTTATAGTTGAAGTCTAGAACCTATAAATTGTAAGTATATTTATTTATATTAACCATCATTACAGCATAGAGCATTATATCCTAGATGCTAATCATTACTTAATATTTTCTGAATATTTACTACTGCTACTACTACTAATAATAATACTAAATATATGCCAAAAGGCATATTTTCCTACTCCAAACCAAAAGTCCAATCCAGTCTCTCCAGCAGTTTTTCCCTGCCTTTACTGAGCCTTCTTTCAAATGCTGAGCACTTCTGACATTTTCAGATGTCCATTTCAAAATTTTCCATTTGTAAATTGACAAGAAGAAGACTCATTGTAAACACAGAGAGCTCTATAAGCACAAACAAATCTGTACGTTCCCTTTTACTAAAAATGTATCACCAAACTGTAAACAGCTCACATACCATTTCCATTAGGAAAAGTGGTATTTTGAAGCCTCTACAGTTACCAGTTAGAACGGGAGCAACATGAAATCCTTTGGTGACTGTGGCATGAGTGTGGTTTCATAATCACCATTTCCTAAGAAGCACCCAAAGGAGCACGGCCTCGGGGCCATTTTGGGTGGCACAGAACAAGGCTAATAAATGCCGCCTACTTCAGAACTCCCCTCTCTTTCTTCACAGCAAAGTCACCATCTTTCATTGATAGACGCAGTCATTTTCTTATCGATTCTGTCATAGCTTGGTTTTGACCTTCAGTGCCTGGTCTGTGGGTGGGCTTTTGTGCCTGCTGCTAGATTTTGGACTTAATTACCAGGATAAAGCAGATGGACGAGAAATAGTATTTACGTTTTTCCACAGGACCTAATTTATTTCTCCATTGTTTCTAACAGAGTTATTTTCATCTGCGTAGTGTGGATAGTTTGCAAAGGTATTTATAACAACATTTGAGTGATGAACATGCAATCTGAAAAGCTTGAAAGTCTGCCTCTCTGTCTCCATTTAAAAAAACATTTCCTCTCCGTCCAGACTGTATCTTTAGTTGCCCAGTTCCTAAATGGCAGTTTGGGAGGGAATGCCCCTGGTTTTGACCGCTATTTTGACTGTGTGAGTGCTGGCACATACAGCACACACTGGGAATATAATTCTTAGTGCAGAATTGAGTATTTATTGAGATGTATTTAGGTGAAATCTTAACACAGTCTATTGTAAGGCTCTAACTTAACTCTCCAGATACCATCCTCAGCTCATCCACAGAGAAAGGTCTCAATTTAAAGTGTCTGACTGGGTGAGCTGCCCTTAGGATTCAGCACAAGGAGTGAAGTCCCCAGCCATAAGCATTAGCCAGGTTATGCACAGTGCGTGCTGTGAAAGGGACTGTGCCACAACATAACTTGCTCTCAGTTTCATTCATT
>VYZQ01024728.1:830-12000 GCA_013400655.1 Mystacornis crossleyi
AAAAAAAAAAAAAAAAGCCTATCATTTATCCATGGAGAAAAAATGTGTAGATTTACATTAAGAAACAGTGCTTACAGATTACATGCTACAGTCCAGCTACTGTCCTGCATTCTTTGTGCACCACAAACTCACCACCAATCTCAGCACCAAGGAAGCTGAGATTTCATTATCTCTAGTAAATCAGCACTGACTAGACAGTATATGTGCAGAACAAAAAATCAGATTCATAATAAGGAATAAAGAAATAATATAATAATAATAAAAGATAAAATAATATAATACATAATAATAAGGAATAAAGAAAATTCTATATTAATCCTTATAAGCAAAATATAGCAAGGAGTATTTTACATGTCAGGTTGGAAAGCAGAGTAACAGAGTGTAACATCCATGTTAGGTTCTAGAGAATTAGAGCAGTGATCCGAGCTTCTGTTCTGCACAGCAGGGACCAGAAGTAACCCTCTAGCCATAGAAAGGATTGCATGATAGTTAAGCCTTTATAGCAGTAACTGTGGGCTCACCCTGTACACCTGTCTTGGAAGAGCAAAGTCTCAAGTCTTAGTATAGGCCAAGTTAGAGAGAAAGCCATGAAAAAAAATAACAGTTCAAGGTAAAATCAACACTATCACTCACTCACATACTCATAACAATAATGTGTAACCCCTTGAGTAGATTGCTCCCTTGAGTGCTTTCAAAATCTTCCAAACTGTAAGAACGCTACCACATTTATCACAGCAGTATTAATTAAGCAGTGGAATAGAACTGTTCACACCTCATTTTATCTATCTTTTAAGTTGGGTGAAGCTGTGTATGTTATGTTGCTGCTGTTTTTAAAGTAATAATAATAGTAATAACAATGATAACAACAGGGGGAAAAAAGAGAAAACGAGAAATTTCTCCAAAATATGTATAAATGGCTAAGCATTATACACTAATAACTTAAAGCAATTCTGTCCATGAATTAAAAGAGTTTTCTTAAGCCTCCATGAGAATAAAAGTTTTATTAACCTACCCGAGAAAACTACTGATTTTTCCTATTGTTTTAAATAAAATCTTATAGATAAACCTAGGATTAAGCTGTTCGTATGGAATTTCTTTTCCTATGCGTGCAAATAAAACCAACCACCAAAAGCAGTACTTACTAACACTCCTCAGGAGCAGCCAAGGTACTCTACTAAACTTCATGCTGCACAATCAAGAAGCTTAGTATAAGCTCATAGCACTAATACCTCTGTGTACAAGGTGAACTACATGCTCCTATAAACATATTTCTTGGTTCCTGTCTCTTACCAGCAGCCAATGGAGTGACAAATAACAAACTCTTCAGGAACACATCTATCCTTTCAAGCAGAAATGAGAGCTAAAAGAACATAGCCAGGAGATTGAAAAAAGTATCTACAGTAGGAGAGCAAAGAAGAGGAAGAAAAATGGAAGTGGGTGGACAGCAGCTGAGCAGCAATAGAAAATGGAAGGGGTGGGAAGGCAAAAATGAGAAGATGAATAGAGAAGGAGACAAACGAGATGTTAAAAGAGACAGAAGACAAAATTAACAAGAGTTAGTCTAAAACAGCACTTCTTAAATCCTGGCTCAGCCAAAGGAAATTACAAAGTCAGCCTGACAGGAAGAGTAAGTCAATTACAATGCTGCTGTCAGCGTCTCACTTCTTGAGCGGTGTTGCCAAGAGTCAGTCATGGCTGGGAAGTACTGGCCTACCGTTGCTGGGACAGGTGCTGCCATCACTTTGTCAGCTGTGTGTCTCACGAACAGATGCAGCAGAGAGTAAGCACCATTTATAGGGAATGGGAAAAGGGAGGAAAGGGTAATCACCAGTAAGCTCTACTGGAAATGAGATCAAGCCCTTATTAACGAGTCCACACACTAAAACAGCTCCCACAAAAGTCACACTTAATCCAAAGCATTAGGAAAGCAGGGAAGCATTTTGTTGAACAGAGCCCCAAAAACTTATCAGGAATTGAGGTGAACTACTGTTCAAAGATACACAAATTACATAAAAATTATACCTATGCTGGCTAAAAGTTTCCATCCACCATTCTTCAAGAATTCCTGAAACTGTAACTGATAAAGACAGAAAACTCTTGATAGGCAAAACATGCAATGCAAGGAAAACTGTGATGTTTAGGGAAGTGCTTCAAGGTACAACTCCAATGCTTTAACATATTTTAATTCCTTTAAGTCTTCAGCCACATAAGATAACATGCTGCCCTTATAATCTGAAATATCTTGGCCTGTATAATCAGTCCATACAGAATCAAAGCGCAAAGGGAAACTAAATTTCCTCAAGATACCCATCCTAACTGACCTTCACCAAAACACAAATAAACATAGAAGAGACTGCAGGTACGGATGGACATCATCTCCACCTCTCCCCAAGTTTATTCAATAATGCAAATAAGAATGAAATCATGTTTTACAGGTTTTTATAATCAAATATAGCATAGTATTAGCCTTCCATTAAGCTGATGTACACTGCATCATTAGCTCAAAGGGAACCTGGGAGGAAGCTAAAGGCCAATTTTTACCAAGAAACACTACCAAGAATACAGAAAATGTTTGCGTAAGCTGAAAACATACCGTGAATGTCTCTTCTGTACTTCTTTTTCTTTGTACTGGAGCAACCGGAAATTCAAGAAGGGACTTTACCGTCTTCCTTTTCGCTTTTTCCATTTGAATGTTAGTAAAATAGTTGACAGCAGCAAACTCAATAAGAGCAGAGAACACAAAGGCAAAGCAAACTGCTATGAACCAGTCCATGGCAGTAGCATAGGATACTTTTGGCAGTGAATGTCTTGCACTGATGCTCAGTGTCGTCATTGTCAACACTGTGGTTATTCCTTCAAAAAAATAAAACAAAAGAACTGTTGAATCAAAGTAAAACAAAGCAAAAACTGGAAAGCAGTGTCAAACAAAGAATTTTAAATCACTTGTGAGTCCTTCTCTGGTGCTTGTGAATACTGCATTAGATCTAAGTCATGGCAATCATCACATATCCATGAGCAGCCAAGCCCACAAACAGTTAACCACTTTTTAAAAGAGGCACAGGAAGCCATGACTTCAGCAGGTCACCTACAGTTCACATGGAGAAGACACAGAAGCCTTCACTTCGTATTTTTCTCACGTCAAGTTCAGTAGAATTTTTTACAAGTTATTTTCTGAACATTTTAATAAAATTTAAGTTTTTAAATTGGGTAATACTCCTCAGACTGCAACCAAAACATGACTTTGCCTGTAAAGGGTTCTGAATGCCACCTATTACTCTGCATCTGTGCCTCTGATCACACTTGAAATCCAGGAGCCATTAAGTCATGACAAATTATTTTGGTGCTAAGGAAGAATATTATGTTAAAAACTCTGTTAGTTAAAATATCACTTTTTTACAGCTTCTGCTACTAGTCAGCCAATGAAATTTAATTAGAATTTCATCTTCTAAAAGAACAACTTTAATTAAAAAGTGTGCAAGCATGAACACTGAACTCAAAATACAGCTACTTCATGGTAGTACTTCAAATGCTAATACATTCTGTATTAAAACAAATGAATGGGGTCTTTTTTTCTGTTTTCATCCAAAATATCCCATATCATACAAATGTAAAACCCCAAGTATGTAGTGAACACTGCATAAATGCTAGTATGATAACCTCAAGCATGAGTGACCACAGACAGACACGTTTTTACTCTTATGAAAAGAACACTGCACCCATTCTAATTCAAGATGCAATTCTTATGCTCAGAAGAATTTAAACTCATTAAGGATATGTTTTTCAACAGATTCCTCACATCTCTATTTGCTAAATGATGGTATTCCATCAAGGTAATATGATAAAAAAAGCTTCACCTACACACTGCCATACAGGGAACTGGTCACCATGAAATCAATCCTTCCTACTAAAGAAGAAAAATGAAAAAAGAGTAATAGCCAGGTAATGAGAGTTCAAAGGATATCTCAGAGTTTTCAGGAGGATAAAAAATACAGATGCAAGCTCACAAAACCTTCTTCAGTGGGAAGGTGTTGAAAACCCCACCACGGAAAGTTGTTTGGGTTTTTTTTTTCCCCTGGAGCAGACACGTCCCTGTTTAGCCCTATCCTTTCTAAGGACCTGAGTAGACCTTTGTCCACTCCAAGCAAAGTTTGTCTGAATTGTTTCTAAAAACATTTGTTTAATAAATGTAAAAATAGGGGACAGTGAAATAAATGACCAAACATTAACCAAAAACAAGGAGAAGACAGGAGGCTGTGATAATATTACAGTTTACTGACACTCTTTATCAGATTTTTCCCTATTAAATGATTCCTCTGGAAGACTTGGAGCTGCCAGTACAACTGCCCCTCTGTGTCATAGGGATTTACAGGGTAGGGAATTAAGTTCTAGTAAAAATATTGTATTTGCACATACACTGTATTTATCCAAAGCTAAATACTGACAAGCTTCTGACTGAAAATGCACATAGACATTAAGTTTTAATATTAATTTTTGTATTTTAATACGATTAATATGTTTTTATATGGTTAAAAGTTGTTCTAAAAATAATGCTGTCTTTCCACTCTCCCATAATCACCAGATTTCAGGTGTCTGAAGCTCTGACTGCAGAAATCACGAACTGATGTCCCTTAGTCCTTCATATTACCTTTGCCAAGTTCTCCCTAATCCTGCAGTGTCCAATGGAATGATCTTTTGGTTAGCCTCTTCTGACAGTTCCTCTAGAAAGCTGGTACCAGAGCAGAATTACGGCTTAATTCCTATCTCTTGCCTATCATTTTTTTCTTTTAAAAAAAACCTTTGGAAAACAGGGCCCCTGTCATAATTTTTCTCAAAAGTAGGAAGACTCTTGCTGCCATATTTTCAGTAACTTGCTACCAAATGCATTTTAGTGACTTATCTAAGTTAGTGGATGTGCAAACTATTTTTTTTAGCAAGGTGCATTTTTTCACAAATGGATACAATTACACATGTTACATTTATTGCTCCATAATCTGTATGAAAAAACTCATTTGGTCTGTAAATACAAATTCTGTATTTCCAGTTCATGGCAATACTCCATTCAAAAAAGTACCATTATTTGACACCCCTGCAAAGGCATATGAAGTGATATACCAGTTTGTCTAATGTAACGATTGAGTTGAAAGCTAGTGGGGTTCTTATTAGGTTTACAGGTTGTTTCCTCCTATAATCATCAACCTTGTCTCACTTGTGATACAAACAGTGTTCTGACGCCAGTTACATGTTTGAATGGGCTATCACTGGAAACATTAATTCCTATCACTCTTGGCAGCATCTACCAGTCTATAGAAACACTTTGAGTAGAACATCCTCCTCCTGCTTTAGACTACAGTACATTATCAAGTCAAGACGTTGTTCTATAAATGCAGCTTTTAAAATGTTTTTATCCTATTTCTTTGTTAGGAAATATATTTCCATTTCAATTCTTACACTTTGTCTTCCACAGAAGATTTTCTGTTATTTTCACTGTAGCATCTCATTCAAGGTGCATTCTGATGAGGGCAATTTTAATATCTTGTGATCATTTTGCTTTTATTACCCATTCTCATGATGGCAATGGCAGAAAGGAAAGAAGAGCACTAAATATGAAATTACAGTAACAGAATCTAAGCCTTACTCATAGCAAGCTTCCACTGATGACACAGATACCTCATAATAAGACATTTGAACATCTCACACACTCCAATTTATTTTACAAGTATTCTATAAAGTGTGAGTTCAAGTACTTACACTACTGTCCACTGGAAGATAAAACTCATCTGGATGTAGACTAAGGACTTGAGTGTATTACTCAGATCAAGGTCTTTCCAGTTTGCTCCCTCAAGCACATAGAATCCCTAGAGCTGAGCAGCCATTTGTTACAGGTGACCATGCAACCCTTCAGGTTATATATTCCAAGTTTCCCTCCAGATTCCAAGGATTCATATAACAACATTCTTCATACATCAACAGCAAAATTTCCTCTGAATTTAAATTATTCCCTTATTTCTGCAATGGCATGGAGCATACCCCAAGGCACTAAAAAGCCCTGTTCTAGTGAGAGTTATTAAAAGAGCAAGTACAAGAAAAAGTAAAAAAAGAAATAATTACCAAATACAGTTCTAGCAGGAACAGATTCCTTATTTATCCAAAATGAAACTTGAGAGAGGATCACGGTCATAATGCATGGGATATAAGTCTGAATCATAAAATAACCCATTTTCCGTCTGAGGTGGAAATAAACTGTCATAACAATATATTCACCTAAAAAAAAAGAAAATATATCTCTGTGTATAAAATTTGTGTTGCAGAATAACTGTCTCAGACTCTCTACTAGCATTATTTAAGGTGATGCTATTCATATTACTTAACATGTATAGAAAGAGATCTTCAAAATAAGAATGAATCAAAGTTGTTTTTTTTTTTTAATCCTAGAGATAGTAGGTCCCTACAGTGCCATCCAGAAGCTGGTATCAAAAATTCTGTAATACAAATAATACTGGATTACATTTTACAGTATAAGCACGATTTTTAAAATCCTTTTGAAAGCTCTTGAAGAAGAGAATCCCAAGACACAATTATCTACCTACCAGGGTATCCATAACATTGTGGTACCTACCTGCTGAATAAAACAATAAGAGCAATGATACACATCAAACATTATCTCAGCTTTTTTCTAGGTTTATGTCATCCCCGCTATGATAATGAAACAAATGCAAAAGTCACTGAGAAGAATTAAAAATACTCTAATTTTTTCTAAAATGCTATCATTCATATTAACAAAACAGACCAAAAAAAGCAGTTTTACCATAAACTCAATAAACTGTCTAAATAAAGCACTACAGAATGAGCCTTCTGGGACAGCAAGGACATTTTTTTGTTAACTCATAATAATCTATATGCTGAGAAGTAAATTTCCAGTGAATTGCAAAATGCCATTTTATCTATGAGTAAAACATCCACAGAGCAATACATTAAATATATTTGCTTTATTGTTTTCATTTTGACTATCTCACAACACCCAAACCTGCTGATGCTTAGAAAATGATTCCAGATTTTAAAAATATTTTGGGAATATGCTTGTTTATCACCACACTGCTCATCAGTGATACTTCACTCATTTTGGATGCCTGTAGTTGCCATTTGCCTTATTTCTTACAGCACAAATCAGCAGAAGTATCTATTGTGACTAATGTATTTGTGCCTACCCTTATCTGACTAGAGGGTTTTTATGGTTTTAATAACCCATTCTGTATGCTGTACTTCTATCCTGGGCTGTTTGCACCACCAAACAAAGGAAGTCTTTTGCACATAATGTGGATACAGTGCTGAGAAATTACTTCCTCACCCAGGCATCCTCTTGACTCTTCAAACTGCATTTTAAGCAGTGATTAAATGCTCATTTTGTCCCTTGGAGTAATGATCTCATTCTAGCTTTCTGAAAGACTGTCGCAATCTACTGTAATGAATCTGCAAATGTAAATCTCAAGGACAGAAACCTAATTCAGATTTACACTCTCAGCCCTTAACACATACCCTATGACATTCCATAGAATAACTTACGGGAAGAAGAAGAAAAAAAGCTTTGGGCAATGTTACAAGTTAGTTTTACCTCAAGTTAATTTTTACTGATGAGATTCCTACCTGTAATAGATTTAATAGTTTCAGAGGATACCGTATGCCCAAGCAGGTCATACTGAACTAAACTGGAAGACTCCTCAGGAACTTCCACTGACTTCTCAGGTCCTTTTGTCCAGGTATAAATCATTTCACTCTTTGGATAAGCATCTACAACACAGCATCAGTTTGCATAAATAGGAAACTTTTTCTCATGCCTTACTAAGAACCCAAGCCAAACCTACTGAAACCAAACAGTAAAGCACACATGAATAACTTCAGAAGACACCCTTCATGTTAAGTTACCCCCAAAAAGCCACCCTCAGAGGAGAATAAATAAGAGCAGAGGTTGTATGTCAAGTGTGACACATAAATTCACATATGAATGTGAAGACAAAACACAAATCCCTTCTGGATCAGCCCTTACTGGGCATGCAAAATTTAGCTTTATTTTAGCAATTTCTAACTAAACTTTTGCTGTTAAAATACACTAATCTGAAAAAAAAAGAGTATGTACAAGGAGGATATATTTTGAAGATTGGATGCACATTTCTTTATAGAAAAGAACGATTATACTAAAAACTACAATATTTTAAACTTCTGTTTAAAATATTTGCCAGAAACCATAGGCAAGGAAAAAATTCACAACCACCCCAAAATAAGTATGCACAAAGAAACATTTTACATTTAATGCAAAAGACATATCTTAGGGCTAGCATTCAATCCCTACACAGTCCAAACTCCTGTTAAAATGGAATCAAATCAATCTTACATTTGAAATGGCTACATGTTATTTCAAGTTTCACTGTGGGAAATATAGACTTGTGCTCAGCACAATTCCTGCTGACTGGTGATTCTGTCTGAAGAGCTATGACTGTGGATGAGCCCCCACTATCAAAGCAGCCCTATCATACAGCTGATACCAAAACCAAATCTTGCAGCACCTGGTCTCCAGTCTCACTGTGGCAGGGATGAAAAATCATATCAGAGCAGTGTCTTTAATATCCCCCTTCAGGTTGACTACCCAGCAGTATAAGCTAAATTTAGGCTATGGAAAATCTCTGAGGGTTCTCCGGCCATTTCCGACTTCAGAGCTCTGAGGTCAAGGAAAACAGATTAATGTCCAGCCATCAGAGGGTCTAAAGCAGAGAAGTCAGTGACCAAGAAGGCTTAAAAGAATGACAAGGTAGTTACTGGAGTGCACCAACCATCTCCAGGGGGTCTCAGAGGTCTCTGCTTTGGATTCACATCAGGGAACCACAACTACCCTCTCGTTTGTTACGCAGATGTCCCAAACTGTTCCTTGTCTCCAAAGTCTGGACATTTTTCAAAAATCTACATCTGACTTCAAAGCAGAAAAGGAAAGTCATCTGCACTAAGATTCTTCTCACCAAAAAAGTTAAAAAGTTATTTATCTAGTCTAAATTTGCCATGCAGAGTCCTCTTACAGGCCAGCAGAAAGACAATTACAACTGGAGGTCAAATCTCTGAACACAACCTACACCTCTTTCTTAAGATGCAAATGTGCTTCCACTACCTGTAGAGAAAGTTAGCTAACCTGCTTCCCTAGGTGTCTTGTACCTGGCAGTTTTAAGTTGTCTTCTCCAGAGAATCTCTCACTTCACTGAATATCCAATTCCTCACCAAGAGCCAAGAAAAAACTATGTATTTCAAGCAACCATGTGTCCAGAATAGTGGGGTTTAATGTAATAGCTGAATCACCACCCGCTTTTTAGTTCTCTGGGTTTAATTTCTGCAGTCCTCCTAAATGGAAGTCCCAAGGAACTTAACAGGAGTTTCATCTGCATAGGGATTGCATATCAAGACATATCTGTATATATTCAGAAAGTCTAGTAATTGCTCAAAATTTACTTCTACTATTTAAATTCTGTAGTTACAAGAAATTTCATAATTGCAACTTACAACTCCCAAATTTGAGAGGACAAGCATGACCATCCATGGGAAAATCCACTAATCTCATGGGACACTCTGCACTTATTGTAAGCCTATAATGGAACAAATTAAATAGTCTCTGGTTGCCATTTTGTCTAGGCAGTACAACTTTTGCATACAGTAATTGTAAGAAGTCACACAAACACATTAGATACCTCATTGTGTACAAGATGGTGCCATTTCTCATTATTCTGAAGAGTTTATTTGGTGCTGTCATATTATGTGCAACAGACTTTTTCCCATTCCTGAAGAAAGTGTCAGGAGTCCAAACCTTCGAAACCATCAAGTTGTTAAGTCTTAAAATTTCAATAGGGCCATCATATTTTAATCTTTTATCTACCCATGTNTCTTACATTAATCATATCAATAAACTGCTACACATTTAATCATTAAGGAATAATTAACCTAATTAGGTTGCAGGAAGCAGGCAACTGAATTTGAAGTCAAGCATATAACTGGAAACAAAATGATCTCTGACAAGAATTGTCAACAGATTTTTAAAGAAAATACATCCAGAGATTGGCTGCTGCTGGCTAAATTGAAAATACCAGGACAAATGATTAGTTCCACTTTAAAGTTAGGAAAGAAAACTTAACTTCATCTCATGGAAAGTAAGCTTTATCTGAGGAAAGCTAAGTAAGTCCTTTGCCATGCCCACAAAATATGGATAATAAATTACACAGAGATTTGCATATTTTTATTTTTTTTAAGTATCTAACTATCCCATTAACTTCCTCAGAAAAGCCACTCAGATGCTCTAAAGAAAACATGCAAACAACTGCAGAACTGCAAACACGGGCACATCAGGAGAAATCATATGTGAATGAATGGATGAAAGAATGAATTTCTTATCTTGGAAAGCTAAAGCATTTCACAAAAAAAAAACACTATCACATGGCACTGAAAAAGGTCACATGGAAAGCTTTAAGTCCTTTATCTAACTTACAGTTTTGATTTTGTTGTTAAGCCAAACAATGTTTTCTGACTTCATTTCAAATTCTTCTGCATAATGTTTCCATTGAAATTACTTGTAAGGCCATATCTATTTGCACTGGCAAGGAGGCATGTCTACTAGTGTAATGCACCTTAGGATTATATCTGTCTTCTTTTCCATGACTGTATCCTCCACTGTGGTTTATAGTTAATCCATGGAAAGTGTCTCCTCTAGTGTCATTTCTTGCTGGCGACTTCATAGCTCATAAGCAGCAGTTTCTGTTATTAGCTTCTACGTGACAGACTTCGTGACATCAGATTTCAACCACTTTCATTACAAAATGGAAATGTGTACAAAAGCAACTAAAAAGACATTCTCATCATCCTCTGTACTGAGACCAAATCACACTTCACTGCTGAATGCAGCCACATTCAGATTATACTGGGTCACTAATGGATATATTAACTAGAGAGTATTCCAGAAACAATTCCTGTAACGCTTAATAGCCTCCTAAAAAATCCCTAATGAAGAAAGGGGAAATATCTGCTGTAAACGCTCTTTTTGCAAGTTCCTTGCCTATCTTCAGTCCATGTTCTCACTTTTGCCTGCTCCAATATAACTAATAACTTCCCATGAAAATTAAACCTGAGAGATGCCACGCAGCCCTCA
>VYZQ01024728.1:12058-37002 GCA_013400655.1 Mystacornis crossleyi
CACATTCTTGTACCCCTTGTCAATCTGATAAGCAAAATAGTGCACACGATAACCAGTGAAGGGGTAAAATGTATTTCGACATGAGACTGCTGTCACAAATGTAGCCTTTGAAAAAAAACCTTGCTATCACATACCTTTCCACATAACAGAAGTAAATTAGATGCACCACAAAGTGAACAACAGCACTATATGGGAAGAAAATTACTACCCTGAAACTGCTTTTTCCATGAGGAAGTTCAGTTCAGCACAAATGGCTGGTGTTATTTCCATGGGATTGCTTGAATATGTTATAAAAAGATCAACTGCTATATGATTTAAGGGTATATCACCGTATTTTAGAAGTTGATGAGAGTTTTGCTGGATTTGACCTTGAAAGCAAAAGCCATTCAGGCACAAAAAACAGAACAGGAAAATGTAGCATTTCTCCTCTGTTGCTATTTCATGCATGTCACTTGGACGTTTAATTTCTGCAGATACTTATGAAAACTCTTATCAGACAAACATTTGCTGAAAGTGATGCTTAAAGGCGCACAAAGATCAGCAAAGGGTATTCACCTGAAATGAAAACGTCAACAAGTATTTGTGAAGTGATGTCATTATTATTCACTTGAGAATAAAATAAGTTTCAGAAACAAAAAGCAATTTCAAAGATATTACACATTTTCCCCACACTAGGCTGACTTCGACACTCCCTCCAAGGCCGGATTCTGCCTCTGTGCCGTGAAAATCTGTTTTAAATCCTATGAAGTGAATTTCTTAAGCCAGCCAAAACTCACTGAAAGTGTGACCAGAATCAGGCCTGATGTATCTAATTATAACCTGTAAATTAAGCTGTTACTAATCTTGCCTAATTTGCATGATTGACAGAACAGTACAGATGAAGCATCCACTCCTACTGCAGCTAATGGTTTCTCAGAACCAGGAAATGGCATTTAAATCCCAGAAATACATACCATTTCTACATCAGAAACAGGTCCAAAACTGGTGACATATATATCTGTTTTGACTTCAGTAACAGGACCTAATGTATGAAAAGGAAGTGAGCAAGAAAATTTGAATTTTGCAGGTCAACAATTCCCATAAATGATCCTGGCGTGTGAACAGTTACCGCTTTCAGGGTTCTGTGGATGAGCAAGAGCAAAATGCAAACAGAGGTCAATTCAGATAAGTCTCAAATAAGAAGCACTGCTCAATTACCTTTACCACATAAGTAAATCAAAAGCAGCATTTCCATGCAAATCCCCATTCAGAAAACCAGTGTTGACTCAAAGGCTCAGAAAACTGATGCCAAAAAATTAAAAGGCTCACTAGAAACACCATTCTACTTAACAACAAGCACTGAATCCAGGAAATTCACATTCCTCAAAGCATTTATTAGTAATACTTGGACCTACTGGTAATAACCGTACTACAGACATTAGCATGCCACAGCACTGAGCAATTTAGTATTGTAGGATCAAGAACTGAATCCATATCCTGAGATGTACTTAAGTGCTTTAATAATAATATCCAAAATAAAAGTTGGAGGTCTAAGCATTTTTGAGAGTTTGAACCAAGATCCACATTCTGCTACAAAGCCTGTCTTGAAAGAATTAATGATACTTAGGACACTGTTAAAAAAAGTGCACTGGGCAGAAGCTTTGCACTCTCACAGCTGTGTAAGGCAAATCAACCACCAGAGAAAGCAGGTTCATTTTAATGCATTATTTCCATTACTACCTTGGCATTTTAGATGGGCAGCCACTCTACATTTCCCCTTAAATCAAAGAATACACGCACTAATTTCACTGGGATTTAGGTCTCTTCCTAATGCAAAAGGCTAGAAAGTTGCTAATAATTATCACTGGTTATGATGATTTTGTGATCAAAGCATTAGCTAACAGTTTAATTCAGTTAATTGACTCACCTCATAAATTTAAAAAAAAAAAAAAATCTATTGAAGGTCTTACCAAACAGTATCTGTTTGAAAAAACATGCATGATCTACGAATTCACAACCAGCTTCTAAAACCCTAAAACGCAAATTACTAAAGAGGATAAGTGGCTCAAGTCTGATAATTCAGGCTTTATCATAGTATTTGCAATCTAAAATTGAATGGAGGAAAGACTCAACAGAGTTAGCAGCAGAAGAATATTCCCCACTTGAAACGAAAAAAAAGAATTTTAAAAAATTTCTCTTCACAAATATCACTTTGAACCAAACGGTAGAAGATAAAAAAAGAAGTAAGCGATGGGAAAACAAGGAACCTGAATTTCTTGCACCTAGAATAAGTCCCAAGCTGTGAAAGACAACGATGTAAAATTATTTTACTACAGAATCTGCAAATTATTTAGAGAAGAATAGCTAAGAATTTTTCCGCTGGAAGTCAAAAAGATTACTTTACTGGAAGCTAAGCTCCACAGAAGGGCATTTTTTCAAAATAACTCTAAAGAAATTCCACTGTACAATAGTTGGTAGCTCAGGGGTCCCTGGAAAGTTGCATCGTTTGGCATGTTTGTCTCAAAGAGGTTTTAAGAAGCAACTCCCAAGTTCAGATAACACACTTTCATGCCATGCCATTTGTTTTGCTGTGGGTTGCTCTCTAAACATGTCAAATGGAAGCCACTTCCTTTTCTACAAATAACAAAGTGTTCATCGGTCAGAGAAATCCATGACTGTTTAGATCACTCATTTAACAGACAACATAGTCCAATGACATTTCCTGAAGATATTTTTTTCTGGAGAGCAAAAGAGCTCCAAGAGATTAGAAGTGAAGACATTTATCTACAGTGCTAGAAGATAGGAGAGAAAAGTCCAGTTATACTTGTATGTAGAAATAGAAGAGATTCAATTACAGCTGATCTCCCATAAACACAATATTGCAGTTTACCCAGAGTTGGTTTAAATACATAAATATTTATTTCATTTGAACTTGAAATATTTCTGAAACCAGTTCTATAGAAGTGAAAAAATCATTTTCCCACAGAGCTTTAATAAGGAAAATACAGAAATTAGTCTCTGTTACTCAATAGTAAGAGAATACTGAATATTGCACTCAGTTCCTCCAAGAATCCCTTTCAGGAACAGAGTTCAATATTCAGTATTCCCTTATTACTGAGTAACATAGAGAAGTCCCTGAATTCCTCTCAGGAACTGCTTTACTTATACGTTCTAAGAAACTAAATAGGAACAGTTCTTAAATAAACCCCAAACCTTTAAGTGTTATTCCTCTGAGGGTATATTCTTTTCTTTAGCTCACAGAACACTATAATTTTACAATCATACCAAATTGAGCAAAGGGACAGATTTTCCCACAAGCATGAGCTGCTTCACCTCAGACATTGATTTCTTCTGTTTTATTAAATTATTTGGCTTCATGGGCAGTAGGCATGCAAAGGCTTTTGCAACTTCGTTTTTTGGAGTTTCTCATAAGGAAGGGGTAAACTAAGATCAAGAAGCTAATCTCCAAATCAGCAAGCCTACAACTTAATGCTATTAGAAACACTATAGCAGCAGCACAAGACTAAAACTACGTTTGAGTTCACTCCCCAGTAACTGCTAATCTGTTCTCAAGTATTAATTAGTATGACCCATGAGAAAGAAAGAAGCAGGAACTCTCAGACAGTTATGAGGCCACAAAATAGTGTTTACTTTTAGTTGCTTGTCCAACATGATGGCAGAAGAGTGACAAAACAGATGTTAAAATCACATCTTATTGAACTACAGAATGGCAGATGAATGCGGATCTAGAAATACCTTAGACATCAAACAGTTATCCAGCTAGTACGGGCATATAAATCTTTGCTTTGCTGCCAAAACCTTGGTCAAACAGTTCAGAGTCTGGTATGAGCGAAGACAGTGAAGCTGATTATCTCCTTAATGCTTTCTCTCCAATTGCAGCCCTTTCATGCTCCACATCTTCCACCTACATTGGCCTTAACAGTTGTGAAATGACAAATCTTGAATTTTCTAGCACATCCCAGTACTTAATGCCAACCCAGGAGTATCTATGGCGACACCAATACCTATCTCTTAGTCTTGTTCTAGGAGAAAACATAACTCCAGTTGGCAACAATAGCGGGGGTATAAATAGTGAGTCACGCTGCTGCTTCTTTTTTAAACTATTATTAATCGTGGGAATTCCTGTCAACGAGGAGGTGATCTGTAGTCACCTAACCTACTTTTACTAGTGATTTAAGCAGCCCTCCAAAACGAATGTGTTGCACCACTTAATCAACTCAGGCTCTGCAAGCAGTAGATCCTATTAGAATCCTTAACGCTCTATTACTGGCAGTAAAATGCAGTGAGTTGTAAGAAGGCCAATTAACTTTAAATATGACCATTTGGGTTTACCCCTCAATGGATCTTCACAAAGTATCTATCCACCATAAATCTCCAGGAATGCTGAAGTACTATTTATATCATACTGGTGTGTATTTTTATGTCAATGAAATAGGAGGAGAGTCCTACACACTGCAGTGGGAACAGTTAAGTCTGAATCACTGCTTGCAAGATAATATACTTTAAAGAAGCTCAGGAAGGATTAAAAGCAACCCCTGCAAAAAGCCAGAATAGTTCAGTGTTATAGATGTTACATGTGGGCTGAAGAAGTGATGCCAGGCCCTAACCCTAGGAAGAGGAACATAAGAGAGCTCTCCCATGTATTTTATGTCAACATATGGGTTGAACTGCAGCACAGCTCCCAGTGAAAGACTTCGGGCTCCATTATCCCCGTGTCTCCATAGGCAACTGTCACTGCAGAGATCTCCGCTGTATGTAAACACTCAAATCCTGCACAGGCTTTCTGTATGTTGCAAATTTTGCCGTCAAGGCTCCCATAACTGATCGGAAACATTAACAAGTCTGTACAAAGGTTTCAACATAGAAAGTACAGTTTAAATGCTGTGCAGTTATTGCTGCTATTATGAGATCCCAGGATATATAAACCACATAAAACCATATTACATCAGTTCCTACAGCTACATTAAAAAAAAAAAAAAAAGTAGTTGCTACAGATGTTTTTTTTAAATATAACTACATGTGAAAGATTTGGTGCTCTTTCCAAATTCTTGCCTGAATAGGGTTGACATTTTTTAAGTGAAGGAAAAAAAGAAAAAAAACCCCATCATATGAAACATGTTCTCTTGTTTCATTCTATCAGAAAGAACAGCTCAGGACACCTGCTATATGTAAGAATTCTGTTCAGAAGCTAGAACTAGGTTGGGCATTTTTAAAAAATTAATGCAGAATTCAAACACATGGATTACATTCTCTACCAAAAGACAATGCAACAAACGCAACAGCACACAATAACCTTTGTCTCTAAGTATGTTCATCCATCAGCATATCTGAACCTGAAAAGGGAAAAGTATACCTCAGAAATTAGGAGATTACTATTTCTTTGCCTTTTTATCAGCAAATCATCTTGCTGAGACAGCTAGTAAGCCTGATATTGGTGCCAGTTTTCATGATGTGGACACCTGTCTACTAAGAACTGGACTAAGAATATCAGCTAATTTTATACAGATCACTGAACAACAGACAGATGGTAATGACTTCAAGCATTACTAACTGAGGCCAAATTCAAATCTGTCACCTACAGGTATCTAACACCATATCCTGTTAAGCTTTGAGTCATCAGCTCTCACCAGCTGAGAAAGAATGGACAACTGCCGGGAAAAAAAAATGACCCGCTTCACTTTTCAATGCTCACTTCAAGTCCATTTGCAATCTAAATAGTAAAAACAAATTATAATAGCTATTATGCTGAGCAATGGAACCTTTAAGGTACGCTTGAGTTCCTAGTAAGAGCAAATAATCATGCAGATATTTTTATTTTCTCTAAAAACAGAAAATTGCCTTTGCTCTTCAAATGTATTCTGTGTTTATTTTCTGTCTAAAGTCCTGCATAGACAGGAAATTAAACTCTTCAGAAATGCTGTTCATCAGCTGAACAACACATGGACTAGATGGGGCAGAGAATCCTTCTCCTACCCTTCTAAGGGAGACAATGGCCAACACATTTATTTCCACCAAGTACTCAGCTGCAGTTCCACAGTTAAGAGATCATGAGAAAGAATACAAAAGGAGGAAGAAGAGAAGAAGGGAAACGAATGGACACAGTCCTGTTCCTTCCGTTCAGGAGTCAGCAGTGTATGTGGCAATTTCCAACGAGAAAGCCACAGATCGAACACCAGTAGTTGACAGTGAGATTCAAAACTTATGCCAGGTTCTATCTCACACAAACGAACAGAACTCAGGAAGGGAGAGGGCTCCAGCTTTCACCAACTGATGGGCAACCACACAACGCGCCAGTACCGTGCTGTGGACAATGCCGGCGGCTTGTGGTCAGCGGGTTTCACCTAAGAACCTCGGGCAGGAGGCAAATCACCACGTTCTTTCTTTGGTCTGGCCATACAATTGGCCATTAAAAGCAAGACACCAGAGATTAAATGTTCTCTGAAAGGCACAATTCAGTAAATTAGCAGATACATGGCAGCACACTGTGCTGTCACCCTCATCAGCTTCAGTCTCCTTATTCCTTCCTACGTCCCTAAGTCCAGGTTTAAGTGTGATTAGCTACTCTATCATGAAAATTTCAAAGACACCCTTACATTTTTTAAAGTTACCATCCAATACAGGTTTGAATCAGCTCTTGCAGGCCCTTGCTAACATCAAGAGTTGCTCAGGTAAAGTCTGAAGCCATGCAAGGGTTCAAAAAGGCAAATCAGACGCAGGCCTTTTACTTCAAGTGAAAAATGCTCCTTTCAAAGACTTTGGACTCCTACTGTAACTTTGAAACTAACCACCAGAAAAGTAATAAGGTGATTTTCAGAGAAAACACAGCTTGTGTAACTTTCTATAGTTTTTCTTCATGTAATACACAAAATTTTTAAAAGCAGATGAAAACTGGAGACAGGGTTTAGCTACAAATGCTGTTACTTCAAACTTTTATGGCTGAATCAAAATAGTACTATGGTAGTACTCTTGAAGTTTTCCAGCAGATGACAATTTTAATTAATGACACTACAAGCAGCTTCCACTGCTGTGGAAAAAAACAGTTTTTATAGAGTGGTTTTGACCAGGAAACACACTTGGATTATAAACTGCATGCTGAAATTCAGGATAATGATATAACAGAGCATACAGTGTAGGGAATGAACTAACCTGATTTCCATCACACTATTTTCAAACATCATATAGCATTACTTTACTCATTAGTCCCTAAATACCTTCCATCTACTCAAATTCAAAACGCTTATGCATTTAAAGTCTTCCTGACAGCAGTTGCAGTTTTTTTTCCTTTCCTACATGGAACTGCCCATTCTGCTTTACTTCATTCAATTTCTAGGTGACATTTCTTTGCTTCTCTCTTTAGATTCTCACCCTTGCCCCAACTTAGTGCAAACTTTCACTTAAATGGTCTTTAGTAACCTTTTTAATAAACTCCTCTGGTTTTGTTTATCACACTACCAAACCTCACAGCGCCTAGTAAGGTGACAGCAACTTTTTAAGTTTATTAAATTCATTTAATAAAGTGAATTTATAATGCAAGGTGTCAGTCCAATGACATGGGGAGCTTCATTCTGCTATTAACCCTCAACATATGCCATGTTCCTGCATAAGTACCACCAAGAGAAGCTTCCACAAACTCCGCTGGGGTTCACAACTCTCCCGGGAGACCACGTCCACATTTGTAAACACACTGAGGCAATTTAACTTCTCCTCCAAAACGACCACAAATTGTGCAAATTAATGATAGTATAGAGAATTTTGATCCAGTTGTAGGAAATTTCGAAAATCAAACATTTTCTACTTGCTCTGCATGTGAATTATCTTCATGTATTTTTATTTGTGGTAACTCTGGAATATGCCAGCAAAATTCAGAATTTGGCTACCTCCCCAAGTCTGATTTTAAACATAATTTGTGCCAGAATTAGAAATATTTTCATCAATTTGAAGTTTAAAATCAGCATCAGTTAGTCCTCTGTGTGGCCTTTTGTTCTTAAAATAAAACCTTCGTTTCATTTCAGGCCATGTGAAAACTAGATGGTGAATCAGCTTCAAGAACAAAACAAAAATAAGTATTCTGCTGTTCATCAGAAAGTGATGTAGCTTTAACATTACCAAAACACACTATACTTTCCATCTCTAAATATTTCCATCCCCTGTGACATTTTGTTTGCAATGCTATAAACTAGCGAGTGACCCACTTTTAAGATACAAATCCCATTTGTCATAAAGATTTATCAGAAAAAAAACCCCCAAAATACAGGTAAAAGTTGATGTTGATATTCTATACTTCAATAAATAGTCTGTAGTTATTACTCTGAGCAATACCAAAAAGTGAAATCTTATCAATTACAGAAATTTCTTTCTTTGGTTTGTATTGTTGTTTGATTTTTTTATAAAAAGTTTTTCTTCTCAAATCAGGTGTACATAATTTTTGCTGTAAGGAGCTGGGGAGGCAAGCATAATTTTTAAAAACAAAGCCTTTTTCCCCCATGTTTCACTTAGAAGTTCAAAACTCAGAGATGACTAGTTTAAATATAAACCATAGAGATGGTTATGAGGAAGGAAGAAGCAAAATAATATCCATTTTGTGAAATATTGACCCAGAAGTGTTTTCCCCAGGCTGAAATCTGAGTGTTTTTTCCTCCCTCTCTCATTTACTTCAATATTGCCAATATGAAAGTTCAAGAAGATACAGTGAACTTTTTCTCCTTGATTGCGTTTTGCTGAACGCCTGCCACACTAACAGGGGAAAAATATCTACTCTTGCAAAACATCCTGCAAAGGACAACTGTATTAAAATAAAAATCAACATATATTACATATTTAGTAGTTGTTTAATTTTGGAAATCTGATAATGCTCATAAAGCATCTTTGCTAGATGACTAATTAGTTGGCATTCAACCTAAAATGATGCCAAACTTAGCACATCTCTTGTACGCGTGCAGAAGTGTCTGTAACCTCTCCGCAAAGACTAAATTGCAAAAGGCTATCAGTTCCCAATGACTCCTCCGGGTGTTAATAAATTTAGCTTCCTTCTCACCTAATGTGTAAGCTAACTTACGAAGGCCTCATTTACTCCATACACTCAAAATAAGAGTGGTCCATGGTGCCAGGTGTTGTCCTTTAACAATCACGATCACGCATGTGAGCACTGCATATGGCATGTGGGGAATGTG
Organism: Mystacornis crossleyi; assembly: GCA_013400655.1. Lineage (NCBI taxonomy): Eukaryota > Metazoa > Chordata > Aves > Passeriformes > Timaliidae > Mystacornis > Mystacornis crossleyi. Next base: position 21,229 of record VYZQ01024728.1, read on the forward strand.
CTGGCATACATGTCAGTGTGGATGGATCACATGTATGGAGAAGGTACTTTCAGAGGAGGAAGAAAGTATTTCGCAACATAAACCTACACAAGGATCTCATTCAATCCTGTACTGGAAGCAGCCTATAAAAACCTTGTTACAGCTCTGACCATCATAAAACAGGCTGTAGCATTTGTTTATAAATATTTTTATATTATTTTCACTTTCAAATTTGCAGTTTTGATATCTTCATTTCAGATTACAAAATAAACTTTTATTTTGCCTGAACCTTAACGATTTTTCATTCCAAGTCCCTACACAAAAACATCAACATCATAAAGAACAGCAAATCTGGCTGCTTCTTCAGCATCCCAAAACTGCATCTTAACAGCCTAAGGAAAGGAAGAGGCCCAAAACCCCCACATGCAGAGCACAGGTGAAGGCACATTTGTAACTCCATCACATCTAATTCCTATACAGCAATTAAGTCTCTACTTCTAAATCAAAGCTGGAATTTCAGCCCCTGTGGTAAAGCTCAGGCACCTGAGCTCTGATTTTCCCTAACTAGTGGGACAGAATCCATCAGACCTAACCTCCTAGGCTGGTAAAAGTACACTTGTTTCTATTAGGACCCGATCGCGGCATTTACGGGTCAAAAACTGCCAAGAACGAGAAGAATCCGGGCGCTAGACAGGTCCCTCCATCCCCACCAAGCCAACGCACACGGGTTTCAGGGCTTATTTTTCCTCCAGCGCAGCAGCAGCAGCCCGAGCTCGGGATGTGGGCAGAGCAGCAAAGCGGGGGCTGAGCCCGGGACCGCCCCAGCGGGGCCCCCACGGCAGGGACTGCGCAGCACCCCCCGGGCTTTCGGGCCAGGCACTGCCTCACTGCCGGCCCTTTCCGGAGGGTTCGGACCCCGGAGCGGAGAGTGGGGACACACCCCCACGTTTTCGGTCAGTTACGGGTCGGTCCGAGCGGTGAGCGCTGCGTCCCCCGCCCCTGCCCAGCGACCCCCCGCCCGCCGCCGGCACCGCGCCGCCACCGTACCCCCAAATCCCGGTCGCAGCCGGTTGTCATAGCCATCCAGGAGGCTGTTCAGGATGCTGGTGAAATTCTCCGGCCACAATTTCTCCTCTTTTTTGATCTGCCCTGGCGGCCCGGTGAGACTGCGAGGCAAAGAGCGAGCGGGTGAGCGGAGCAGCCGGGAGCCCGCGGGGAGCAGCGGCACCGGACCGGCCGCCCCGGGNGTGCGGAGGTGGGGTGACAGTGCGGGAAGGGAGGCTGGGGGCGTCGCGGGGGTGACCGCGGTGGCGGAGTCTTCGCTCGCCCCGATCGCCTCTGCGCCCCACGAGGGGAACAAAACCGAGAGCGGGGGCGGGCGAGGGCGATTAATTCTCCAGCAAGGACGATTTGGGCGCAGGAGGGTCTCTCCGCTCCAGTAGGAGAGGAGCTGGCAGGAGACAGGCAAGAAGAGGAGGTGAAGGAAAGCTTTGGCTTCAAGGTTAAAACAGAGCGCACCCAAAACAGATGGAAGCGAGTGGGTTATCCCAGGTTTCTAAACGCAAAAAATGCCAGAATAAGGGAATCGTTTCACATTATATCTGGTGGGTTTTTCTTTTTTCTTTTCTTATCATTCCTATAATTAGGAAACACGATTTGGTGACCCAAAAAATTTCCATTATGCAAGGTCCAAAGGATTCTGAAGAATTACAGTAAAATCCACTCAGAGGTGGTGTTAGTCTGTCACAGGCTATTGGGATGGTTGGGTGGAGAGGGGAGGACAGGGGGAAGGGAGGAGAACGGGGGGTGTTCCACACACAGTAAGTATTGGCAATAAACCACTTGTTCTTNGCGGGGCCCGGCGAGGGGGCGGCGGCCCCCGGCGGTCCCACATGCGCGGCGCCCCGGTTGCCAAGCGCCCAGCACGGGCGGAGGAGCGGCGAGCGAGTTTCCCCGCACCGTTAACTCTCTCGGGGCAACAGGCGCCGGTCCNAGTAAAATCCACTCAGAGGTGGTGTTAGTCTGTCACAGGCTATTGGGATGGTTGAGTGGAGAGGGGAGGACAGGGGGAAGGGAGGAGAACGGGGGGTGTTCCACACACAGTAAGTATTGGCAATAAACCACTTGTTCTGATCGAGTGTGCTGCAGAGGCAATTGTTGAGGTTTGAAAATCAGTGTGCATGTCACTTTTAATGAGGATGGTGAAATTCATCATGCACATAGGGCAGGTATTGTAATTGACTCCAAGACTACAGTACTGTCAATGCCGACTGTAAAAAAGTCTTTATTCATTACTTACTACAGTATCTTTTAGCACTGAACCGCCTGATTATCTTCAAAACTACTGTACACTTGAAATCTTCCTGATTGTACTTCAGAGCTTGTTCCAGCAAGAGTGCCCTTTGCTGATTCGTGTGAAAAACAATTAAAGCTGTGCTTCAAATCCATTTAGCTTGCTGACACTATTTATCTTTCAAAAAACTCTGTCTAGGCAGTCAGTTCTGCTTCCAATTTTAAAAGCCCTATTTAGGCCTCTGCAGATTACTAGTCTGCTTCCTGAGATTTTGACAAGGATCCTCATCTCCTGACTGCTTTACAGGATCCTGATCTGACTGCCTTAGCGGAATGACAAATGTGCTGCCAAAACCTCACCGAGGGGGGCAGCCTGCCTATGGACGACGCACACTCGCTGCAGTATTTACAAACCTGGACAACACAGAGGGTAGCATGTCACGGCAAGGTCACTCCAGCTCTTGTGATGAGACTCTGGAAGCAGCCTGTTTAACTCCACACAGAGGTGAAAACCAGCACGACAGCCAGAGTCCACTGCTCTGGCTCCATTAACAATCTGATCAGGAACAACAGAAGGATGGATGCACAGCTCTTCAGAAGTCTAATTTCACCAGCATCAGCTAAGTTTCTCTGGGTTAATCAGCCACTTGGGATCTTCTATAAAGTGTTGTGATTTGTTTCTCTGGACCACTCTTCTGCTCTAGCGTGGACTATGCTGGCGGATACTTAGAACTGGCCTCCACTAAAGAGAGTATCTAGTTTTTCTCCTTTGCAATAAAAAGTGATCCCTTATTGCAGAATATTGAAAATATTTCCTAGTGATATTATCTTATATAGGAATACCTCAGTAGAATTTTGCTGGCAGAAGCGAAACTCAAAAAACGTGAGGGCAATAGAGGCTAATTGAGAACTGGGCAGAGTCTTGCTGGCTAGTCACAAACTTGAAGCAAAACGTGGCTCTACGGCATTGTCACTTATTGCAGCTGCTGAGGAAGAAAACAAACACCCAGATGGTGCTGGGGACACCCTTTGGTTTAGATTGTTTTAATACCTTCTGGATATGTATAGACACCTGCATGAACTGAAATGGAAAATGCTGTAACACATCTCCCTCTCAATTCCATGCCTGGAGTCAGTAGTTCTGCTACAGCTAGAAATCAAAGAAACTCCCCCTTTCATCAAATCTAGGAACTGCGCTGGTCTTTGAATGATTTCCAAGTCCTTTAGAACAAAGAACAATATTATTGATACCTTTTGTCCTTTCAGTACAGGTACTTCCATAAAGTAACTGAAGTAACATTCAGTAAAGGTAACATCGGGTTACAAGATTTGTGGACATGCCATGCAAGGGCAAGAAATACTCACGGCTTCTAAAAAGATGCCCATGTTGTTTTTTCTATGAAAATGTAGGCACAGTGCCCTCCTGTCACACCAAGCCTGCCTCAGGTTGTATGGGTGTAATAGTCAGGTGCCATGTACTCCCTACAAGTGTAAAACTGAATGAAAATTCACTTTCTCTAAATCTAGAAAATTAGTTCTAGCACTATTCAAATTTATCAGTGGTTAGTATCTCCCTTAAATCCAGCAATGACTATCAAGAAATCCGTAAGATTAATACTAAAACCAGACTGTTGTCCTTGATATCTGAAAAACTGTATCATTTGTAGATTGATGAAGCTTTTACAAAACTAGACTTAAAGGAAGCATAAAGTAATTCAAAATAACAGTAAACAGTCCTGTAAGCCACATATAGCACCTCTGAGTATTTGTTTATAACTTCTGATGCATGCATTGCCCTGCTTAATTTCAGTGTTTTCTGAATTACAACTTAAGACTATTCTAGGGGTTTTTTGGTAATGTATTTGTAGCATAGACACACAGAAACTCCAGAGGTGCTTCTTTGTCACCAGCAGATGTATGCTGTTTTGAAAAGCACTGCTTCAAATGGTCTTTGATCTCTTCCCAGAATATCTGGGTTATATTATCTCTCTAAAATAACTTGATGACTCCAAGAAGGATTTAGTGGTCACAGGCTGGATTGATGGTCCCCAAAAATGTTTGCTGAATTCAGCATTTTCCCAGCTTCTCCAGGTTTTACCACCAATTCTTCCACGATTTCTCTGAAGAAATCTCACCCATCGGGGACTATTGTAAGAAGGGGACTATTTTTGCCAGGCTCCATATGCTCAGAAAGCACTTGAATTTCTTAAATAGAATTTTCTTTTTTTTTTTTTTTTTACTGTCCCTACACTGATGTATCCTACTAATGATTTTTGATGAAACAGACATTCTGGCCAAGCCTCAAAAGCAGGCTTATCCAAAGCTATGGATCTTCAAGTATAGCTTAATCATTTTTTATTTGTCACAACACAGAGAAGCAGAAAATTTTCTCATCACTCTTCCCATTTCTACTTTACCATCAGATTAAGTGTAAAGAAAAAGGAAGTCAGTTCTTTTTATGTGTTAGTTATTATCTAACCTTTACAGGTTTGTATTTTTTTGGTTTGGCTGGTTTTTTTCCTTTTGTAAACTATAGGCTCTACCAAAACTACTGGTTATATGGGTAAATTATAGGCTCTATCATTTCCCCAGAAAGATTTCATTATTCAGCTGATTTTTACCTGATTTAATTTTGGCATCAGATTGATGAAGACAGGCAAGCTACTATTGAAAAGTCTGTGAAAATCTTTAATGCCCGTCTACAGGTTGCATAGTTTAAAACCTCTAAGTCTTAGAAAAGACAAGATAAAACTGGGCTCACTGCCAAGCATCTCAATGTTTCTTTATCTAAATAGCTAATTCATTGATTTTTTGGATTTTTTTAGTTTCTCTCCATATCAATAGAGTATCTTACACTCTTGAACAAACAACTTGTCTTCACATACATCCTTTTCAAAAAATCAGGGATTGAATATCCATTCTTCGGAAAATGCATACCCCGATCCCATTTTTGGTAGATGACCAAGAAAAGGTATGGATACCTTTACTGTACTAACAAAAGTGTCTTTCATTCTCTTTTTCTCCAACATCCACTCTGATTAAAGGGATCATGGAAACATACATGTCTTGGCTTTTTCAAAACTTTGATCTGGAGTTCAGGGAAAGTCTGTGCTACCTGTTCAGGGAAGACTTTTCAATCACTAGGGATTCCAGGACACTGTGGGCCTTGGCTGCACCTCTACTGATGTGTTTTGTTTAAGGAATGTGGATTTGGGGTCTATTGATTGAAACTAAAGTTCTGCTCTGGGAACAGTAAGATAGATGCATAAGTTCTTTCTGGCTCTTCTTTCAGTTCCAGATTTCTCTGTAGCTCCCTTTCCTGATGTAGTTCTAGAAGTTTTCTTTCCAGGTTCTTATTTCAGTGTCTTATCACAAAGTTTTTACCTATGCACTTCCCTCTCTGAAGAACCTACAGTCTAGATAAACAAGACTAAGTAAGGAGTGGATACAAGAAAGTACTATTATTTCTGTTTTGCTGGGAGTAGAGATACAAAAAGCTTAAGTGGCAATGCAACACCACATATGAAATGTAACTGCTTCCCATATAAGAAATTTTCAGCAGAACAGGAGCTTTATTTCAGTCTGCTGTGTCCCAGGTCAGTTTTCTAGTCACCTCCTCATCTGTCTTTTCAGAGCACAGCATAAGCTCTCTGTAAAACTGAATGTTCAGCTGGCCCAGCTTTGCTTCACTTCCATGGCCAGAACTCCTACGAAACTGCAGGAGCTGATGCTGACATGCATTTAGCTGTGTATTTTTTCCTCTGACATATGGTATTTACAAGACTGCTCTACAGTACCATGGTTATTTTAACACACATGTCCTTGATTGCTTGGAAAAAGACTAGAAAATCCTTTGAATACCAAATATATATATATATATACATGCATATATTGCTATTACTGATTGCAAGAAGATTTATATGGATTCTAGTGATTGACACATGGATGTTTAAGGAGATAAACTGTGAGCTTCATATTTAAGGGGACCTCTACACACTGCAATGGAAATATGTTTGTGGAAGCACTCACTGCAGGAACTGCAACTTGGGGCAGAGTGTTGTCACTAAGAAAGCACTAGAGGATTCATGTGCCTTCATCTCCTCTTTCACATCTGATCCTAATACTTTCCTGGCACACACTCTCATACAATTTGGCATGTCACTGACCCATGTCACATCTGCAGCCAGGACCATCAGGACAAGTCACAGTCATGTCCTCAGTGGCAAAGTGGGGAATCAAGCAGATCTCCTGATTTCTATCTCTAAAATGGGCATCCCCAGAACAATAAGATAGGGAAAACCTCTTCAGGCAGGGGGGCATGCAGATTTTACTAAAAGCAATACAAATATGCCTCTTTTTCATCGAGGTGAAGGACATGGCAGGGTTGTGGGGAGGAATCTGGGAAGCCACTGCCCTGTATCCTGCCTTTCCCTGTCAGGGCTCCCACATTTAATGCAAAATGTGTCCAAAATTTTGGTTGCCACGAGCAACAGTTGCAAACTTTCTGCAGCATTCAGAAGTGATAGGCAGGGCAGAGAAGGGCAGGGGGCTGAGGCAGGGGGAGTTTGTGGCGGCTGCCATATCTCAGAAGAAGGGAGGAAGGCTGGATGCTCTCACTTGCAGTCTCCTTCAGATTCTTGCTTTCAGGCAGAGCCTGCTGCTCTGCCTATTGATTTTAAGACAGCTGCATCTGCTGCTGGCAACTGCTCCCAGAGGGAACAAGAGAGAAGATGCACCAACAAACTGCCTTCCTGGAAGGCTGCATTGTTCCCAGTCATTACATGTCTACTAATCCCAGAAGTATGAGTCATGGGCAGATAGCTGGGGAATGACGTAAATATTCCATGGAAGCCACAGGTCTGGCCCTTGACTCACAGTGAAGCCACTGGCAACAGCTCCAGTGATTTTCTTCCTGCCTTCCTGGTGCTTGGCTTGCACCAAAGGAGGAGGAGCCTAATTTTTCTTTAAAAGGGAGAAAGGAAAGAGTTTCAAAGTCTCTGGATTGTACAATGCCAGGAAAAACCTGAAAATTTGACCTAGATGGTTGACTAGGTACTTCATAAAGAACCCAAAGTCCTGCAGGCGGGTAGGTAAAACTTAGACTTCTTAATCTCATGAGCCCTGTGGGTCTGATTTCTGGTTCTCAGTAGTCTGGGGCTAGCAGTATTTAACAGGCTCTGTTTATGCTGCTCTTCCCTCACGTTGCCATGCTGTGGGGTTGGCGAGCTATGCTCAGCACCACCTCTTCACTGACAATGATGTTCAGCTAAGAACTTTGCTTTGGTTTGGTTCACTCCTCAACACTGTTCCCTTTGCTGATGCCAAGCACACACAGCAACAGAGACTTTCCTTTCTACCTTGAAAGAGGTACATCGTTCATGACACTTGGAGAAATAAAATGGCAGCAGAAGAAGCAAGCAATATAGCCACTTAAAGGTGTTCTGCATCCACCTTCTTACAAGAGATAGCTCATATAGTGGTACACCAAATATAGTCAAAACCTTCCTTATAATGAGAACATTTTTAAACTTAATAATAATATCAGCCTTTGTGCATTAGGTGGAGAATATTCTCTTTCACATATTTTAGTATAAATGCAAACAGAATGACTGGGGGGTTTATGTAAACAGAGCTGCCAAGCAGACTGGCCCAGAGGTAAACAGCTGAACAAATTGGTGCTTAGACCTGTAAGCTCTGCTTGTAAAAGCAAAATTTGCCACTGTGGTAATACACTAAATCTTCAAAAGACACATAACTAGTCTGCTCTTCATTACCATCTGGTGGTTGTTGCATGGAGTGGCATTACTCACATCTCAAAGTTATGAGGAAAAATCTCATATCCTCAGAAAGGGGAGGGTACTGTGGGCAGCACAAGAGGGCTGGTTTGGTCTTACAGGCATCATTACAAAGGCATCAGGCAAAGAAATTACTGTAAAGATGGGCAGGTAGAAAAGAGAAAAAAATAAGAAGTACTTCTCTCAAGTAATTTGAGGTGTACCGGAGTATCATTTGCAAGGAGCTGAGAACTGCTTGGGAAGCGTTGTGTGCTGTTCCCTCCCGCTGGCAGCAATGGCAGCTTAGACCATTTGACAAGATAAGGTATGTGTTAGCCACTTTCCATAACTAGCTCCCAGATCTTCACTACTCACACAGAGAGGTATTTTACAGTGGTAGCCTAGCAGGGGTCCCATGTCCTCAGTGGTAAGCAGAAGTTAATTCCATTCTCCAGGTATATGGGGAGTAGCTTATCTCTTGCACAGTCAATAGTCTCTGTATCTCTCCACTGTATAGTCTCTACCATTTCACTGAAGGGAAATTACAGAGTGGTTCATCTTGGAAGTGACTTTTAGAAGTCATTGGTCCCAACTTATCAAAGTACAGCCAGCCTCGAAGTTAGACCAGGTAGGTCCAGGACCTGTGAGGAGATCATGACCCTTTTCAGTCTTCCGGGAGTATTTCTTATCCTTGGAGTATTTCTTATGAAGAGAGGGTAGTCTGCTTTTATACTGAATGAAAGAAGTACAATAGTTGACAAAGTGCTTTTACCTTTTGCTTTTACCAAAGTGTGTGAATCAACAGATAATTGATGTGCAGTGACAAGTCCACTCTAAGTAGTTTGCAACAGTACGCATATAAAATCCTGGACACAGTCACAGAGTGTGCTAGTTTGTGTACACCATGGGGTTGATCCAGTGAAGCTGCAGCATTTCATGTCTTATGTACTAGATTGAATTTTTCAAGAATAGCATGAAAAAAAATCCACTATTATGAAATTCACAGGGCATAATGCACTTAAAAACGGAAATAGTTTTATACCTCAGTTGCTTTTTTACGTTTAAAGATGCACTCTTCAGATCCTTTCCCAGCTCTGCCACTGATTTCTGTGACCTTGGATAAGTCATTTAGGCCAAATCTTTTAACAAGTGTAGCTCATTCTACATGCATCAATTTATACATAAGACTGACACAGACCTTGTGGAGGTCAAATACCCAAATCTGCATTTAAAATTTTGATCTCCAGACCTCCATGTCTGAATTTCCTGTTCTTTAAATTTTAGAAAAGACTTCCTTATATGGCAGGGATACTTGAAAGCATTAATTAGTTCAAATGCACACAGTGATTAAAAAATGTAAAGTATAGAAATACTAAGTATTATTATCAAATAGGTCAGTATTTAACCAATACCCATGTCCTTAGTAGTTTAGATGTTTTGTCAACTTTGTGTCTCATTTTAGATGTTTAATACATAATCAGCTTTCTAAATATTTCTCTGCCGGACACAGATATCAGAGTACATGAGATTAACAGTATCTGAGAAATACCCCATCTTCCTGAGCAGGCCTCCACCATCACCTCCCTCACCTCTTAGCCACTTAGACATGAGAAATGAAGACTTCCACTGCTGATGGTGAAAATGAGTGGGTGGAAAATCCAAGGGACAAAAAGGAAGCTGAATATTTAACAGAGACAAGTACACAATTCCAGGAGGAAGACTTCACAAAATGAATGGTTTTAAGAGGATGGGAAAAGTGCCTTTGCTGTCTTATTAACCCAAAGCAATACATGAACTTTTCCCTGCCCAAAATGAAGACGTAAAAATCTACCCTGACTTATGTATGATTTATATACTAGGGTCATTTAGGTCCTGTTTCAAAACTCACTGAAGTAAACAAAAACCCTGCCACTCACACTGGTGATTCTGGATCAGAAGAAGATAGCATTTTTCATTCTAAGTTCCTAATTTACTATAGTGTTGGGTTTTCCTCTTTATTCAAAATACTTTGTTCTCTTATAGCCTCATTATTGTTGTTTTTATCCTCTTAAATTTTCTGATTCTTCAGTTCCCTATCTGTCTACAGGCAGGCAACATTTTTCTTTCTCAAAGTGGGGTGAAAAGGGATTTGACTTGTCTGCCACTCATATGGCCTAGCCCCTCTCACTGAAAAACATTTTGCAGATTTTCTGAAATTAAAACCTTGATAATGTCCAGAGCTGAAGTAAAAAATAAGCCTTAATATACCAGGTGAAGGGAGATAAACTCTCTGAATCAAAGAACAAGTCACTTAGGGCGAAACTTCTCAAGACAAAGGAAGACACAACAAAGAGGCTGAGAATATGAGAAGTCAACTCACGCAAAGGATTTCAAAATCATCCCCATACAGTAGGAAGAGATGAGAAAGAAAGGTTTCCAAATTATAAAATTAATATATTTATATTTGTTCTTTTGGCCTCTTCTGCACACAAAACTAAATCTTCTTTCAACCTCTATTCACTTCTGTCGCAAAATGGTACTAAAAACTATCTGAAGCTAGTATTGACATCACACAAATGCTTGATGCAGCTTGAGAGAAGCTCAAGGGAACAAAAGGATGCTCCTGCATCCCTTATCTCACCTTTTACTGCTTCCTGAGCTTTAACATTCTGCTGATTGCCCTAAAAGAGAAGTCACGATGGTTTTGCCCTCTGAGGTGGGTTTGAAGGCAGCCATAAAGAGTTCAGCCTTTTCCAAAATGTATGAACAGTGAATGAAGCAATACCCCATGCTGTTGAACCATCCCTCCTGAACACTTCTTCTCAATGCAGTTATCCATGGGAGCATCCTTGTGCCCCTGTGCCCTCCACTGCAGTGGGAAGAGATACAAACAGGGGCTAAAAAAACTAGTAGCATCCCAGTTCTGTGATCTGGCTGAGGAACATCTTTACCAGTTCTCTGTCTTTTGTTCAATTTCTTTTTTCTTCAAATTCTTAACTTAGCACTTATTTTAGCCTTTATTTTAAGGTTCTTTTTCAAATAGCTAAAAGCAGCAAAAATGACAGGGTGCAATCCATTTCTCAGTTTATGGACCGCTTCCAGTGACTGCTGCCAGCCCACACAACATATATAAATCATGGATTTTAGACCTGCACCCCTACATCACTTAAAGAGATAAGTAAAATTACTTGTTGTCTTACACTTTTCTGATGACAAAGTGACTCCCAGCAGAAGGGATTCACATGTGCTCTTTATTTCAGCAAGCCAGAAGCATCTATCTCACTCTTCAAACGTGCTCCTGAGACAAGAAAGGAGTGTGCAAGCAGCTGTTGTGTAGGACTATTGCATTTGTTAAAATCATGCCCACTTTGTTTTTGCCTAGCGTAGGTATGACTGTGCATGGTGATACCTAATGCTGTCATTTTCATGGCTGTAAATTGACAACAGAATTCCAGGGGAATTTGCCATCATCAAAGAAAACAGCCTGTAAGTTCTCAGTCTGGCAGGTTTTATTGTTATATTTTGCTCTTTCCGAAACTCTTAAATGCGAGAGGTGACATATTTTGTAAACATATTCTTGAAATACACTGCAAATTTTTCTTATTGCCACCTCCATCTTTGGAAGTAGCAGAGAACCTTGATAATGAGTAGAAATATAAAATGCCTACCTTTCATGATGCAGGTGCAACAGCAAGATAAAGAGCTGTTTCTATTTGTGATGCCCATTCTTGGCTCTGTTCTAGCTTTTACTTTTTAGGGTTTTACCATATATAGGCACAACCTCTTAAAAAAAAGTACTATAAAATCTCAACCAAAATGTCTGTTTCCTTTCTTACTGAACTTGGCTGTTTGAGTAGTATGTGATTTGGAGTCTGGGTCTTCAGTGCACCAAGAATGCTTTTGGGTCAATTTAATTCTAAAACTGGAAGTGGTGGCCAATAGAAAAGGCCTGTGTTCAGCACCAGTTTTCATCACAAATCAGATTTAACTCAAAACCCCAAAACTTCTAATGTAAAACTACTTTTGAGGGAAAACAAGCTAGAATCTTCAATCTTCTCAGCAGTGTAACACACAAATAAGCAGAGGCTACTGGACATTAAAAAGGAACTGAAACTACAGTTTCTAAGGAAGAATTGTAAACTAGAAGAAGAGGCAAAAGCAATGTTACCACCCTTTAGATCCACAAGATCACAAAATACTTGAAATTGGAAGGGCAAGTTGTGTAGCCTACCTCCTGCTCAACTGCAGAGCCAAGCTCAGTTTCTGCTCTGAGATGCACTAACCTCAAAGATGGACCAGGTTGCTCAGGAGTATTTTTTATACAAATGTTTCTTGAGAGTATATAAAGCAAAAATGTGTATTTCCTCAAAGCAAATGTCATTTTGATCCAGTTTTTACTCTGTTCTTCCTCAGAAAGGAACTCTCTGAGCTACGCACTCCAGAGAAATTGCATATGTGACTAAATTCAGCCATTCTATCTCCTTATTGCTAGAAGCAAACAAGCTAGGTTCTTATTTACATGACTCACATTCACAAGTGTATGAAATGAGTGCATCACATCACTGAAATGGGACAAAGAGACACATTGCATTCTAGTGGCTCTGTGTGGTAAAATACTTGTGAGTATGAGAATACTACTCATAAAACCTGATAATTTAAATACGGATTTGCAGTCAGCTGCTTCAGAAAACAATCAAAAGGCAGAGCTGGGTAAAATTAATCCATTTATCAGAAAAATAACTTCTGAGCCATTCCACTAATNGGGCCGGTCCCGAAGATGTTTATTGGAACGTGGCCAGGAAGAAAGAGCGAGAGAGAGTCTTTGGGGTGTGCCTTTGAATCTCCAGGGGCCCGAAGGGAGGGGAAAGGGGGCCACCTCTGCTTACATGAGGGGACAGGGGATGAGGCCACTTTAGGGGCAGAATTCTTACAGGAGTACAGTGTCAGTACAGAGATAACAATGTCCCGTGCAGTACAAAGGAATAACTTCATGCACTACAACATATGAGCATTGTGCCACAGTATGCATCAGCTTCTTAAAATCAAGGGAGCTGCTTGTAATCAAAAGGTATCCGTGTGCTCAATTTCTACAGGATAAAACGTCAGGTGTTAACTCTTTCTGTCCTCCTTCTGACATACTCCCACTACTGACAAACCTCAATTTTTAGGAGCTGTATAAAAGGAAGCATCTGAAGTACCTTTTAAGAGAAATCAAAACAATATCATACTTCATATGTCTCTGTTCTCTAAGTACCTCCTTAAAACCAGCTTCTGTGGGGCTGCCATCAACTGCCTTCCTTCTTCTAACAACACTGAAGATGACTGGCTCCTTTGTAGTTAATGTGTCCATTAAACTATACAAATGCATACAGACTAACTACTGCCTTCACCTTCTTCGTGTCTGTCTGAACACTTGTGGCTTGTCTTCCTAACTCATTCTGAATGGTTTGTTCTCTGAAGCTAAGATTGTCTTTTCTGATAGTCTCTATAGCAACTGGCACAAAGACCTCAGTCTTTAGCCCCTACTACTTCTCTTGAGCCAGCATCAGAGGCAGAAGGAGGTTCTGAATCTCTCACACGTGGGATGAAGGACTTGGAAGGTCAGCAAGGTTGCTTCCCATAGGTAGTGAGGAGGGAGGGTGAAGAAAATGTACTGCTGTACGGTTTTCTGTCATTAGGGATGCAGTGCTGGGCATGCACATCCTGAGAGGAAGAAAATTTTGTAAAGTTAGGAATGGATGTTGGATGGTGGTCTAGACACAAGGCTGGGAAATCTATAAAGGGGTTTCAAGTGAGTGGTACAGATGTTTATCTGACATGATTAAAGACTCTATTTGAACCCTATGAACTATTCTGGCTATAGATATTACTGGACAAAATCCTATAGCTCATATATTCTCTTCTCATTTTGACTATTATAGGTGAGTAACTTTGACTCACAGTTTTGGTATTAACTATTAATTCCTTAAAAGAACTGTTGAAAGCATTTTACAGTCTCTTTAAACAAAGTAGAACCTGCACTAGAAAGATCCTAATTGATCTTTATAGTGTATAAAAAGAGGGATGAAAATGGAGCACAAAATCTGATATGTACCTTTCCTTTCCTGAGTTAAGAGTGAGGCCTAACTGAAAGACCTAAAGGAAAGGGAAATGGCTGTGAGGGTGAGGTGGTCTCCTCAGTGTGTGGCAGCATCACACTGTCTACAGATCCCGGGATAAAGCACAAGTTCAGCATGTCAGTCCTCAGCTCTTCTCGATTGTTTGCTCAGCTTTGCTGCTGCACTGAAATCCCCAAGGCCCACTAAAAGTACTTCCAGCTTGCAGTTTTCTGTCATTTGAGAAGACGGCTCACAAGCTCTATTTGACTCAAGGGATTACTGTAGGTATAAAACAACAATAGCACTATCACTAAGCAGATGAAATAAGTGACCTATTTTGTTACCTGCCTTTTTATGTATAAATATGAACAAGGTTTGTTTTTCACCTGGACTGATGCCTTGGGTTTTAGCTTTTATATTTTTCAATTCCTGTATTGCCTAGTGTGTAACTAAAGTTTCTTGTAGCCTGCTAGCTGCTGTTCTCTTATGCCAGTTAGACATATTGAAGCCTCTCCAAGCCTGCTCTCCAAGGACACCCAGAATGTCCTATGCCCAAAATGTGTAAACCAACATCTTTTGAAGGGGGGTGAGCTTGGGGAAATTACATCATTAACTGAAGTTTTAATTGGAGAATTAACCCTGATATGCAAACGCACCAAACTTAAAAAAATGTGAAGAACTCGTGACTCAGGGTCCATCTTGGATGTAGCCTTTGGCTCCCCAGGGTGTACCTTTGACGGCCTTTCAAATAAATACCTACCTTTATTGCCTTATTCCTGGTCTAGACTCTGCTTTTTAGGTGGCCACCTCAGGCATCAGCACAGGTAGTCATTTCACTGTTCCACTTCATAGTTTTCAAACCGTTCAGCTTAATTGTTAAAAAATTTTATCTAAAATTTTGAATATATATTATTGGTATAATTACTGCAAAGTGTCACCTGCTCAGTGCCAAGTTAAAAAAAAAATTTACCCATCCTAATTCTCATTTTTCTTTTAGCTATGTACATCATATGAAAAATCCACACAGCAATTCCAGCTGGACACTGAGATTAGGAGCATCCTGGGTCTGCAAGTCCCTATTTGCAATTTCTCAAATGTCAGTATCACAAATATTAACATTCTCAGTCATCACATCCACAAACAAAGACTACAGTATGAGGGACACAGCTCCCTTTTTCGGTTTTGAGCAGAAGCACAGAGACACCTACTTTCATTCTACATTTAAGAAGGCATAAAATATCACTAGAGAGAGATTGCATAGTCAGAATTTTTGCATTTCCCCCCCCTTTTTTTTCTTTAAAACTTGCAGTCTTCCTGCCTACAGATCTTATCCAGTGGGACACAGAATTTCCCTTTTTTTCAGTGATCTTGCCTTTTTTTTATTAGCCAACATTATCTGAGTAGGACATTATCTTTGTATGGTGTGCACTTTCTGATGCCAAATTAAAAGAAGCAGTGCAAAAAAGGTATTTAATAAACCGCAAATGTTCATTTTTGTAAGAAAAAGAATTCCCTCCTGAAAGTTTAAACATAATGAAAGTAAAAAATGAACATGCATTTGGCCCAGGATAGTTTCTGATCATGATTCATGATTATATTATTTATATTTCTTCTAGTAAGCCTTTGACATGCCTCAGAATATGAAAAAAAAA
>VYZQ01024730.1:8638-28963 GCA_013400655.1 Mystacornis crossleyi
AATGTTAATGCAAGTATGATGCTGAAAAGAACTAATAGCTGGCAAAGACTGTACATAGAGGAATCTAGTATAACTTCACTTGAAGCAGTGTTATTTTCTTGCTAATTAATGGATTGCAAGTGGGCAGTACCTCTTTAACTAAGCATCTGACTATCATGAGATTTTTCTGCGTTCTGTACACAACTGGAAGGCATTAGCACACATGAATATTCCAACCTTGGACTAGTTGCAAACTAGTGAGCAAATCCTTTCTCACTCTGGCAGAGGAACAGGAACACTTTGACCATCTGATTGCACTCCCAGTTCTGTTAAAATCACTGCTGCCCAGGTTTTTCCCTGCCATGAGTTCTACTCCCCAGCCCACACACCTTGGGGCCTCACCTTGACGTCTCTGTGCGCGATGTTCATGGAGTGCAGGTACTGGATGGCTGTCCCGATGTCTCTCATTATTTCAGAGGCCTCTATAAATACCATTTCAGAGAAAGGTCACATTAACATTCCCACCGTAATTCAGGGATATGCTTGGGAATGCACAGCTTGCTGGAGCACAGGGCAAGCGTCAAGACTAGAGAAACCCTAAAATTAGCCCTAACAGCTGTGTTTTGGGTTTGCAGGCACTGAGCCCCCGACTGCCCGGCTGCTCAGCCCTCCTCCTGAGCTCCAACAGCTCAGACTCCTCAGGAGCTTGGAAATTCGTGATTTAATTTGCTCACCAAAAAAAGCAGCAAGAGCAGAGCAGGTACACAAGCAGCAACTGTTAAGAAGGGAGCCCCAACCAGAACGTATCTCTGCTTGTCCAGGACATGTCCTTGGTTGTTTGAGACAGAAGTTTAACTTTCAGCTTCTAGTTCAGGGGTAGGAGGAGGACCTAACAGATTTTCTAAAAATAGAGCAACATAACAATGTAGTAATTTTAGGATAGGTCACATCTTAATTCCTCGCTGCCTTTATAAGTTTTTCATCAGGAGGAACAAAATCAACAGTTCTATTCAGCAAAGCCCAAAGTGTTACCTTTGAAATAATATGTTTCAAAAATTTAACATAGCCCCGGTGGGAAATTCTAGCGGTGGAGAGCTGCCTTGCAACAGCAGTGCTGTGGGAGTCTGGAAGGGTTCAGTTACACAGGGAGGGGTTTCAGAGAAAGGAGGAACGACACTCCCATGTGAGCATTACATCACATCTCCATTGACAGGGAAACAATGGAAACTTCAACCTGATCCTCTGGGTTCTGCATAGGCAGAACTTGTACTGTAACCTGACATCCTTTTTCACGTGGCTTGAGATTGTATAATTCCAATCTCAGACAAGGACAATCAGAATGCAGGAACATTCCTATTCTTTGGGGGAAACCTTGCACAACCTCCTCCTTCCTGGTCCTAATGGGAAGCTGTGGCTATATAAACAGGCACTGAACCTGGGGAATCCAGTGGCACAGGGCTCATTTATCTCAGGAAAGAATGAAGGTGGTTTTTTGTTTAACACTCCCAGGTGATTTCTGAGCAAGTATTTATAGTGTTATACAATGCCATATAATGTAGAAAAAATAATGTTTTTAGTAGAATGCAGTCGCTAATGTTCATGGAACCAGTTTTGTCCCAGGAATTCGTATTTTAGGGAAGAACAAATAAAGTTTCTAAAAACGTTCATTTTCCCTGCACAAGTCTTTTATAGGACTAAAAAGGATTCATCCCAGGCAAGGAAACACAGGAGAAGAAAACAGACTGGCCTCTACACCAGACCTGCAAAATAAGTCACAGCAATTTACAAGCTCAGGTGTGTATTTTTCTGCTTCTAATCATTTTGTCAGGCCAATAGTTACAAACACTATCACCTTACAAACATTAATGGTTTTACTCTGAGCAGAAACAAGCTCTTGTTTGCTGTGAGGGAGCAAGGAGAACCATGGTCAAGCAGACCTGTGGTTCTCTGTCAATAATAAACAGCAAAGACAATAAAAATGGCAAGACCAGTCTAGTGCAAGCTCTGCCCCTGTCCCATGGCAGGGCTTTACACTTGCTCAGCCCCTCCTATAGACAGGCAGGTTTGTTTGCAGTGTGGCTAATAACACTTCCTTTCAAGTAGCGCTTTAAAACCCTTGAATAGGAGATGTTTCATCAGATGTGATTTGCTCATTACACTCGTGAGCCAACAGTGTGGCTGTGCAGTGATGCTGCTTGAGAGACAGGCAGAGAGATCACAGCAGGAGCTGCACTGATCATGTCAGAGGTGGTCTGGCACGAGACCAGGGATCAGAGGAACAGACGCTCTTGTGGTACAGAAATGAAGAAGCCAAGCAGATTTATAGGAAAATTTTCCTCTAAACCTTCCACATTTTGCCTGAACTTGGACAATTCTCATAATTCCTGGTTCTCAGGAACTTTTCAAAATCACTCTTAACACACAGTGGGATAAATAACAAAAATAACAACAACCACCACCACCATAAATAAAATCAAAGAAAAACTCCTAAAAGGAAACTGAGCCAGGGGACAGAGAAATGGAGAAGAAAGAAAAAATTCTTTCACAAACTTTAAAATTAAACTTGTGATGCTTCACCTCTCTCAGTGAAAGCTTGGTCTCCTCTCTCCTGGATCCTGCTAAAAAGCTCTCCACCCTCCATGCTGAAACAAAGAACACAGAAAACCCCACCCTGTATTAGCAGAAAGAACAAAACTAACACCTGACTGTGCATCCATATAATCTCACAGAAACACAACTGGGACAGATAAAGATTACAGGCCTAAACATCACACTCACATCAGTGCAGAAAGCCCTTCCGGTATGGCATAAACAGAAAACTAAATAAGACCAGGGAGTTTTGCTGCTTTCAGTTTAATGTACCCTGTCACAGGGAGCATGACACACAAAGCTGGGAAGTCAGATATGCCAGCACTGGAACAATAATCTTGTTTCAGGTAAGGGGTGGAGAGGAAGAAAAAATAAGAAGCAAAGACACCTAAAAGAATTATTTGTCCTCAGTGAAGAGGACAATAACTGTGGTACTGCAGACCAGGGAGAGAATAGGGAAAGTTAGATTCTAAACAGTTACAAGACAGATCATGCTGGATCATTGGATTTACACCTGACGTTGGAAGCCGATCACAAGCAAAGCAGAACGTACTTGTAGAGATGCATCTTTCAAAGATGTATTAATCAGTCAATGCTTTAATGAGGACAATTGTTCTGGAGCACAGTGAAAATTTATTTTCTGGTTAAGGTTCCTCATCCTTCCATCACACAGGATGGCTGGAACAGGTGCACATTTCCTTACCAGTTCCATAAAGGGAACGAGAGATTTCCTGTGCAAACCAAAATCCTGCTGCTGAGAAATCCCCCAACTGCCACCTAAGCCACCACATTGTCCCATTCCCTCCATCCCTCCAAAGGCAGTGCCTGCTCAGGGGCTGCTGCTGGTCCATACCATTCCATGACGATGAGCAGGCATCTCTTTCCATGGTGGATGTTCTCATACACATCCAGGACATGGACAATGTGAGGACACCCTGAGGCTCGCCAGTGATACTCCACTTCCTGACGGGCTTTGGGGTTGTCGTACAGGAGCTGTGAAGAAAGAGCAGAGAGCAAAGTCAGCGAGGCACCATCGTCCTGCCATGAGCTGGCACCAACATGCGGGGGGGGGTCAAAGATGAGCTCCAGATGAGAAAACCTTCCCCAGCCAAAGGGTGAGAATCCATCACAACATTTGCACCTTCTCTGGGCCCTCCAACTTGTTAGATTGAGGAATACAAAAACAATTGGTCCCTTGGAACTGGAAGGGCCTTGAGTGACAGTGAGGAGAGATTTTAAACGAGATGGAGGCAGGTCTATCTTACCCACTTCTGGATGGGAAACTGAAATTTTTTCTTACTTGTTTGCAATACTTTTAAACAGAGAATTCCCCTGCTAAGGACAATAACCCTCCCACCTGCCCCCAGCTGCTGGGAGAAGAGACTTCCAGGTGGGTGCAGTGCCAATCCTTTAAGTTCAGTGAGATTTGAAACACAAGGACTTCTACAGTGACTCTGAATGTGCTGCTTAAATACTACACACATTTCTGACCCCACCAGGGTAAGAAAGGGAACTCTGGCTATCTAGATGCTTGCACTTCTTTCTCTGTCACATGCAAGGCCAGTTTATTTTAAAGGCACTGATCTCTAGAAGGGCAGCAAGAGCTCATCCTTCCTGATCCCGCAACCTCGTGCACAAGAAGTGTGTCCCTTCCTGTCTGAAGCACTGCTCCGTACCCGACACCACAGCTGAGCTTTTGTGCAGCAGGGGCACATTGCTGATTCGTGCCTGTTCCTCTCCGCCTCGTCTCTCCAGACACCACTAACACTTTGTGACAGAGACTCCCTTTACTGCACATTTATACAGCTCCTGCACAAGACAGCTGTAATCCGAGCTTGATACTTTATGGCCTATGGTAATAATCATGGTGATGATGGAGCAGCAACAATACTGATGCTATATAAGGCATTGTTAAATGTAGTGAAACAATAAAAAACAGGCAAAGAACAATCACCTCTGATACATTTGTGTTAGAAAAGGCCCACAACAACTGTGGGGGAACTGTTTTCAGACAGGCAAATAAAAAGTATCATTGCTGCACTATTAGGCTTTAGCCTGAAGCTCTTTCCACCCATGTTTGCTATCAGGTCCCAGTGAAAGCACAACTGCATGATAATTGCTGAAAACAATTAACATGTAACCTGTCATTAGGGACCTATGAATCAGAGCAGGAAACTGAAATTGTTTCCATCCAATAGCCAAGTTAAGCCACAAAAAGTGTCACAGGCACCTTCGATACAGGCAAACACATTTTTTAAAGGTCACAGGAAGGAAGATGCAAATTCTGTTTTCTTTATTGACTTCAATACAGAAAATTTACATCACTGGGAAAAAAATCTTACACCTCTTTGCTGCTTCAACATCCCTTTCAGCAGAGCAAACACAGTAGGAAGGTCTATAGCACTTCATACAGTGCTGGGGAAGTGCTCAGGAACGACTGGAGAGATGGTAAGTGCCTTCTCTTCCAGGTTGGGAACAGGAAAAGAGTGACAACTCCTCTGCTGAGTGCACATTTTTGTTTTTCTGTGAAGCACAGGGAGGCAACGGGAGGGGCCAAGTGGGCTCACGAGGGCAGCTCTGTGGCTCTGTAGCTGAATGTGCAGGAGCCCCACACCGTGACCATCCCGGGCCCTCAGCCGGCCTCCAAAGCTCCTGCACGGCACCAGATTTTCAGCAGAGCAAGGGGCTGGAGGAGCTTTCTGGCCAAGTTCATTGCCCTCGCAGCCAACCTACTTCTGCACGGCTGTCATTCTGCACCCAGAGCACACCCCTCTGAGATCACTGTCCGCCTCTTCCTTCCTGCTCCAGCCTGGCTGTGGCCTCATTTCCAACACAAATAACTTCCTCGAGAAAGAGATGGCTCCAACTCGGACAAAGAGCCCACTAATGAGTCCAAGTGCGGTTGCTTTACTTCTTTCAGCCGTCGGCCCATTCAGCAGCCTTTCCTTCACAGCCACTGTGTTCTAGCTCTGTAGGACTGTCCATCAGCATTTTCCCCTCTGCCCTTCTGAGTTTGGGCTGTTGCCTAGAGGTCTCTTCAAAAGTTCATTAAATTACATGTGCCACAATAAAGCCCAAACACCCTCAGGGCTAACTAGGCCTTATAGTGTTTATTGCTTGGATATTACTCGATTAATGCCCCTTCTGAGCAGGACACTTCAAAAAGCTTCTCTTCTATCCTGTGCTACTGATCAGACATTCCCATTCTCTATATTAATGTAACTGCACTATCACCTGTGTCTCTCGTGCTTGCACAGTGCACACAGAGACACTGGTTTTCATGTTTGTACCAAGTGCTTATGGAAATTCTCTCAGAGAATTGAATTCTCACTCTCTGAAGAGCTTTTACAAGGCATCTTGATGCACACAAGGATGCTGCAGTTTCTTTTCTCCACCCTTCAACTAAGTTTTGTACACTCCTTCATGCCAAGATTGAATGTACTCATGTCAAGATGACACCTGGAGGAGCAGAGAAAAGGAAATTCAAAAATAAAGAGCAGATACACATACCAAGTAACATCTGATACACCAACCAACTGTTAACCTTTGGATTTCTCCTTCTGAACTTCAAAAATAAATGAAATCTTCTCTTTATGTCTAAAACTGGTAGCTTTTAAGACATCTTAGAGAACAGACACTTGCAAAATGAAAGCCAGGCGGGGTTGAAAGCACCAACTTCTGCAAAATTTAGGTGATTATTTACAAACACAGACTAAAATTTTAGACTTTTGGTTAAATACCACAAATTTGCAAAGAACCGAAATAGACATTTTGCCATCTTCCTGAGTCCGAAGAGCAACTGTACTTCTATTGCTGCAATAGCTTTGATAAGACTTCAACCAGGTTCCCTGATATTGTACAGAAGTGCAGAGGCAGTTGTGAACAAACCCAGAATTTCAGACCAGTTTTCCAGTGCTGCTGATTTGAGGGAGGAGCAGCTTTGGGAACAGGAGCCCCCAGTCACTCCTCTAAAGTTCCCTTGGGGTTCAGCTGAGTCACAAGAGGCTGTGGGCAGGATCATGAACCAGCCCAAATTCAAAAGCACACAAACCCCAAGAGACGTGCTCCATCTCCCAATTTCTCACGAGACCAGATGACACGAAGCACAGGAGCCTTTGCACAAGGGGATGCCCGTGTGTGTGTGGTCAGAGAACACAGCTTGCACCAGGAGCTGCTCAGTACAAAACTGGAGTTTTGCTGGAGCTCAGCATCACCGAACCACTGCCTAAAAGCAGCAGATGAAACAGGGAGGTCACCAAAAGGAGGGCTGATGGATGGAAGGCAAGAAAGTACAGGATGTGATTCACACAACTCTCCTCAGTATCTGAAAAAGCTGAAGAGGGAAAAGCGCAGCACAGTGGGAGTGCTCAGCCTGTTCCTGAGGAACAACAGGGCAGATGCCAGCAGACACTCCAGGATGTGCTGCCAGTTCAGGGCCTGGGCAGGGCGGGGAGCCTGAACTCTTATTCTGGGGCATTGGCCTAACTCGGGTTGTGGAGCACCTGCCAAACAAATTCTAAACTGCAGCTTGGAAGGCTGGCTCTGTGGAATTTCTCCCTGTGCAGAATTTCTTGATAGAAAGGAGAAAAAAAAAAAAAAAAAAAAGTGACACAGTATCTTCTAATAGCTTTTCCATTGATTCAGTGTGGTGTACACAAGGAAGGACAGCAGGAACCCTCATACCTTAATGGTCTGATCTATACAGGAAATAACCTCAGGGCTCCAGGGAGTGGCAAGTGATCTTCTGGACTCTGAAACTGTAACAACTGAGGGGGAAGATATCCACGGGCATGGGTAGGGAACAGGCTGAGGACAGGAAACAACCACTTCTCAGTGACTTTCTCTTTAATATGCACTGCCAGATTACACAGATTCCTGTCAGACCTGCTATCTGCTCCCTACACAGGAGATTAAGACCTCCACATCTGCTTTTTTAATTTATTTTAAACTTCAGCAGTTCTTCTTAGTTCCAAACAGGTGCTGTGCTTGGATTAGAGGTGTTACAGGCTCAGCTCTCATCTATTCAATGTGCTGCAATAAAGCAGCATCTGACACTGCAACCATCTCTTTCTTATACGCACCAGTTCCAGAATCTGAACTCCCCTTCCCTAGACAATCAGTTTTATAATCTCTATGCTATCTCCCTCACAGGAAAGCTTCCCATTATTAAAACAGAAATGGAACCTGCAGAAACTTTCAGTCCTAGAGGTCCTCAGCACACAATACTGGCATGTAGGCACTTATATCTACCTTATTTATGTTTCTAGTTGGGAAATAAAAGATCGAAGGGGCTAAATGTAGGGGGGGTTTGCTTTCTTTCCTCTTTGTGTGTGGCTGTTACAAAAATGCTGAATCCTGCAAATAAGCCTTGGGAACTGAATTCACGCTGATGCACAGAACCTGACACCATTTGCAGCAGAGCAGTTCTTCCAGTCGCTCTTTATTCAAGAGGGGTTGATGGCAAAAAGAGGCTTGGATAGTGTTTCTTTCATCCCCTCCCTCCCCTATGCTACTAAAAGAAAAGGGGGGAAAAAAAGGAAAGAAAAAAGAGCTATCACTACGGCTTTGGACATTTTGTCCTTTATTACATCCTGATTATTTCCACTACATCTATTAATTCAATGTAAACAATCTTTATCTGTTTCCAGGTCTCTTTATGAGGGATAAAGCCACCCTTTGTGTTAGAACACTCACAGAATTGAAATGATCAAGGTTTCCTTCCTCACGCATCAGCACTGCCCGTCAGTCGAGCTGCAGCACCAACCACGTGTGTGCCTGCAATGGCAGCCCAGCGAGTGGGGAACCCACTCCTGCAAATCTCCAAGAAAGCACTAATTTCCTTCTTTAAAATGAAAACTCTACAACACACTTCTGCTCAAATTATTTAGTACTGAAGCAGCAGCCTACAGCTAAGGGATAAAACCAGGGCAGGCACAGGTAGAGGGTCATCTGTAAACCTTTCACTTTTCTGCTGTTACTTCAAATCCAGCTTAGGCTGTTCGAAATTAAACCTGCTTGGAGGCTTCATGGAAACAAACTGTCATCCTGATTCCTGCAGAGCTGTCCAAGCTGTAACACAGCTGGCATTCCCTGGCCTCTCCACGGGGGCTCAGCCAGCCAGCCAGTCCCAAAGGTGGGCTTCTCCAAGCTAATAATAGGAACAACAGTCGAGCAGCACAATTTTCCAACTGGTATCGAATCCTTTTGCTCACCCTGCTGAGTGTCAGGGTTGTGCTGCCTGCACCGAAGGACCCTTCTCTATCCACCTCTTCCCTCCACTCTTCCAGTCTCTACTCAGCTAATCCCTGGAAATGGCAAAAGCTACAGCAGATCTTTGGGACCTTGCCAGCACAAGTGAAAGTGCAGAGGACTCGGGGAGGATTCTCTGCACGTGGAGTCAGAGCCGTGCGGAAACCAGCTCCCCGCTGACACACGCAGCTTCAAATTCCTTAAGCACATGTTTTAAAGAGAGAACAGGAGAAAAGAGTAGAATGGACAAAGATAAAAAGAACAAGTTAACAGAGATTTTTTTTTTCCCAAAGAGTTTGAGCACTGGATGTACAGCAAATCTGGAGAAGAACTTTGCTCAGTTCTGCTTCTCCATCCCTAGAGAACACACACCACATAAATATTATTTTGCTCCAAGCCTCTCTCCTGCAGTGAATCAACCAGGTCTCTCAAAAATAACTTTGGTGTGGTTTCGGAATTTTATTTATTGTAGCAGTACTTGAGTCACTACCAGGCACTCGCCATGACTCTACAACCTGAGGTAAATAAATAAGACATAGCACTATTAATGCTCTAATTACACATGCAACTAGCCATTCACTCTGCAAAGGTCAGCTGTCTTTGTTCATAAATGTTAGTGGAGATACAGTGAATGCAACTGAAATGGCAAAGCTGGGGGCCAGGATACATTTCAAAGGTATCCCCTTGCACATGTGAAGTCAGCATAAAAGGAAGCACAAAAAGGAGCCAAAAGGCCCACAAAGAAAAGTGACTTTCCTGACACTCTGATAATCTTACATGAATTTATTTGAACTGCAGTGCCAAACATGCAACTGTACGTTCAGTACCATGGGGTATATGTAGATTGAAATAAAAAGCATGCTATGTGTTTTGCTAGAACCATAATATTAGTTTGTATTTTAATACTGTGCTTGTTCTGTGTGGATGGAAAAATAATTCCTACTGGCACTGTAAGATTCCAGCTATTCTCAGTTGTGACAGGCTACAAACCAGCTGCATGTGGCTTGTGTTGTATTCAAAACACTGCAAATGGATTTTAAAAGAAAAATAAATCACCAACGGCTACTAACATGCTGCTACCAGACAAGAACATCCTCAAACTCTTGCTTATACCAAAAGAAATCAGCTCCTTTCTCTACCTTCTCCTGATGACAATTTCTACCACAAAATGCTGTTTAGCCAGCACTGACAACTGCATTCAACACCTGCAGTCAATATTCAGCAGCTGGGGACACCTGCTGTAAAGCGCTTTCCAAAACCCAGACATGCTAATCTGTGATTAAAATAAAATAATCTCTAGCTCTGCCACTATTTTTACTCTTCCTAAATTTCCAAATTGATTAAAAGGAAATCTAAAATCCCAGCTGAAAAGTATGACACTTCTTACCTTGTAATTTCACTCAAGTGTCTGATACAAGGTTTGCCTTTGAAAGGGGAAAGGAAAAAAAGAGAAACCAAACCAAACCAACCAACCAAAAAAACCCCCAAAAAACAAAAAACTCCAAACCCCCCAACATAAACTTCACTCCTGCCAGCCATGAGTTCATAAATTCTGATAACAAGGAGTCAGCTGACTTGGCTTCAGTAATTGATACAACTCAATCCTTGACTGAGCAAAATGAAAAGTCCTCGCTTGTGCAACTTCGCTGTGTAAGAAAATTCCAGCAGCACAAAATACCATGGCACTTCCTCACATCTTCAGCCAATCCAACTTTCCCTCTGCTTTGACTTTAACTACTCATAGAACACTAAAATAAATTCAAGACTACAATCTTGATCTTCTAGGTGTCCAAGATCCTTATGCTTTGAATCAAAGCAAATAAAGGATCACTTAAAACCTTGAGATGTACACTGTGGCCAACAGTTCTGATAGCTGCCATAGTGAAATCTCCCACAATGAGGACACATCTTGCCTGTCCAGGAGTCAGAGTTGTCTTGGGGCCAATCTGAAACCGAGACACAGATTTCCACAAGAACTATGGCCACAAAAAAAAAGGTCTTTGTATTTTCTGAAGTGCCAGTTATATTTCCTTACCTTCGACGCTCTTCTGTGCAATGACTGTGATGCAGCAATACCTCCAGAATACAGAGCAGCACTTTTCGTGGCCAGGAAATGGGCTGGAACATGTGTCTGCCAGGATGTGACCCTCTCACACGCTTCCCAGTACTGACAGTCGCAGTTCCTGAGTTCCATTTTAACCACCTCTAACCCCCCTTCCTCCCAGCAATATGTTATCCCATACATTTTTGTTATGCTTTGCTGTATTTTTGTCTTACACCTCTGTTTTTCCTTAATAACATCAGAACTCCTCAACAGCATACCTAACTAGTAGCAACACTCTACACACTCTGTTTTCCACAGAAAGAAAGGGAAAGAGCAAATATAGATGTTATTCTGAGTGCTCTAATGCCCATTTCAGTGCTCACTGCCATGAAAATTACCTGTACTGCTGTGTGGGACAGCAGGACAATGATACCAACATTAGCAAGCCATGGCACAGCTTTGCTGGAGCAGGGTGTGGCAGAAGGCACTGAGAAGATCTGAGTCTGGTGTTCTCTTTCCCAGCCCTCACACTAATCAGCAGTATGGAAATTAACACAGATGTGATAATACTGAACAAGGTAGAAGAAGAAATTAGGAACATGTTTAATCTCATTAACCACAGATAACAGTAGCTCTGAGAGAAATCCGAGCTGTCCCCCAGCCTTTCTGTGTGTTTCTTGCATGTGTGACTACAGTCATGAAGATTAAATCACCCAAGAACTCCCAGGAAGG
Organism: Mystacornis crossleyi; assembly: GCA_013400655.1. Lineage (NCBI taxonomy): Eukaryota > Metazoa > Chordata > Aves > Passeriformes > Timaliidae > Mystacornis > Mystacornis crossleyi. Next base: position 20,232 of record VYZQ01024730.1, read on the forward strand.
CTTTGACAGAGGCTCTTCGGGGTGCCTGCTGGATTCCTGCTGTGGCCATTAACCGTGTGTCTGTCTTTTCACCCTTCTCTACACCCCAGCCCCATTTTTGGACAGTTGACACCTTAATGAGCTTCCCCCCATACCTGCAGCTCAGTTCTCCTCCACGGCCCCACCATTTGGCAGAAGAATTCAGAACGAAGATACTGTCCTGTCATGCCACTGCCCACACACCTAAACTCGCTGTTAGCTGACTTCCCATCCCCTTCCACATGAATTTCAGGTTGCCATCCACGCATGCAAAGCTTGGCAGTGTGCCACCCCAGGCCAGCTCTTCCTCAGACAGAGCTGTTCTTCCTCGACATCTCCTTCCTGTACACCCACATTTGTGCGTTCTGTCACATGACCAAGCAGTGTCTCTCTCCTGCTGCACCGTCTGTCTCAAGTATTCCCAAATCATCCAAAGAACCCCAAAATAAACAAAGAACTCTACAGTCTTCCTTCTCCCAATCCATGGGGCTCATCTACTTCATTTAAGCATTACCTTAGGGGGACACTGGCTAATTCCCTGACATCAGTGGCACTGACAGCAACTCTGCCTCATGTCTCTCGCAGCAGAGATACTGAGATTTGATCCAGTTCTTGGGAATCTGACTGGAGTGACTCTGGCCAGCGCAACATCGAACATTCAATCCTAAAAGCTGTCACCTGTGGCAACTTGACTTGTCTGCAAAAATAAAACAAAGCCCTAAAGTCTTCAGCAAGGACATCTGTAAGATTTCTCTAGTGCTTCAAATCACTGCTTTATGTTTTCACACTCGTGTCTGTGCAAGCTCTGCCGTCGGCATTGTCAAGCAAAGATCTGTATCTCTTTCTTAGTCACAACTCAGTAGATAGCTCTGGGGATGGAAGCTTAATGGTCCTCCAGGCATAAAGATCCTTGGAACTGCTTATTGTGTACAGCAGCGACATGACAGAGAATAGTGTGACTGTGAACAGAAACAAAACTATGCAGCATTCAGCAGAGCTAGAAATGCAAAGGAAGCCATGAAGAGAAAAAGGAGATTGTTCTCCCAAGACTTCTTACCCTTATTTAGCCTGAATATATGTTCTAAAGCTAAGTAAACCATTACACAGGAAAGGCAAGGAAAGAAAAGAAAAATACTCTGGTGGGAGGGGGAATTCAACAGATGGAATCAACACAGGCAAGTGACACTGCAGTAAAGCTGTTATTTATGTTACAGTTCTCATTGATGGCTTTGGCTGGGTGCACTGGCTCAGCCACCCCGGGTCACAGCTCTGCTTTGCCACAATGGCAGCAGCATCCAGCAACCAGAAGCACGATTTTCCTCCCAAGCCCCACAGCAGACTCCTGGAGCAGCTAATGTCTTACAGAACTCATTACTTGATTAAGTGCTCTTTAATATTCACAACGTTGGAAAACATTTCTTAGAACGCAGCTGGGATCTGCCAGCTCATACACAGCCGTACACTCCTTCACGCTTCCTTTCAGAAACCCTAAACGCCCTGCCAGCCACCTCTAATCAAGATCCCCTCACCAAGTAAATGCCCCATCCTTCTAACCCACAGCCTCCTGACCACAGCTCCTCTCCTTCATCCAAACCTCGCATCTGCCCAGCCCATCCAGGCTCCCGCCCTGCCTGTCCAAGCACCCAGGCCCTGGAGACTCTCCTGCAACAGCTGAGAACTCCTGCTCCTGCTGAGTCACAGCTCCCAGCTATTCCAGGCAAGCAGACATTTTTTTTCCCCAGTGATCCTGAGGGCAGGGAACATCTTTCCATTTTGCTGCCCACTTTTTTTCAGTTTCTAGCCACCTTGCCTCACTCTAAAGATTTTCCCCATACCAGGATATGCTGTGGAGTGAGAGGTGTGAGCAGAGGGCTCGTTCCCCCAACATCCATGTTCCATTTCTTGGACAGAGGTTAGAGAGGAACGGTTCATATTCCCTGCAGCCGTCTGACAGGAAGCAGTCAGACACCACAAAGGTAGAACAGAGCAGCTTAAATGGAAGGGTGTTTTTTTGCCAGAATCAAGAGCATTTCCTTCACATTCCTGAATAACTTCCTCTCTCCCCCTGCCTTGTGCTGGCTGCCTCATGACTGTACATGAAAAAGGAAGAGGAGGAGGATCTCAGGAATATTTGGAAGTCTGATGTTTTGATGTCTCGTCTAAAGCAGCACCATGCTGAGAGGACGGCAGAGAGGTCAGGAAAATGAGATGTGGCAAAAGCACTGATTAAAAACAAAAATAATTCCAGGAATTAGATCCTTTTCATCTTTCCAAGCTGAAGCATATCCATTTCCCTTTCTTAAGGCACTGTCCTTCCCCTCCTCTCCCTGCAGCAGTAGCTGCCTGTGGTACACTGCAACGTTGGCTCACTTCCACAAGTCAGCACGTCTGAGAGAGAGTCTAGGTTGAGGCAGGGGGAGGAGGGAGTGAGAAAGCTGGGCCAACTGAAGAGGGACTCAGAAGCCACCTGCCTGCTTCCAGCTAACATCAGCACTCTGGAAACAGCTGCCCCATGAGCGTGTTCCTGACTCCTGAGGTGCTGATTTTACAGAAGCAACGTGTGTTCATCCAGACTCATTCTGCTGGATGTGGCACACCAGGGAAACAGGAAAACATCCCTGCCCTAAGCCGCGTGAACAGGGAAACAGATTGTCCGAGCGTGCAGCTGCTGGCCCCTCCACAGAGCTGCTCCAGCACTTCACAGCAGGCAGTGGCAGGGGGAGAAGGCACTCGGCCATGATGCTCTTCCCTCTGGCTGGGAAGACAGATCCCCAGGTGGAGACTGGAAGGGGAAGGGGAATTTGCAGATTTTGAACATCCTGCCACACCCCAGAAGATCTGGATGACACCTGCTTAATATGCAGGATTTTGTCCAAGACCTGTCAGGTGGTGGTAATTTCAACTTTCACAGGCTAATCCTTCTCCCATCACCAAAAATGCTTTATGTTTATTTATACACGGCCGTATAACACTTTCCCATGCAGGGGCTCCTTTGAAGACCTTTAGAAACTGTCTCTTGATCCGTCTTACACCTTTTCATAACCAAGGGAGGGAATTATTTGTTTGTAAATTCACAGACACACCTTTGACTCTCCTGCCCTCCATTAGTCACTAATGGAAGTTGCAAGGGCTGCTCACAACCAGCAGGAGACCAGCCCCGAAGAGCATCCCTGCCACCCCAGGCTTCTCCACTCCCAGTGCTCTGTTTTGGGTGAGGGAGGAGACTCCCTGAAGGTCCAGGGAAAGAACAAGACAGTGATACATTGTTCTCATCACACAGCTATGCAGGATGAGCTCAACCAGGTCATCAAATGCGATCCCTTTCAAAACACTTCCTAATACTAAATGATGATATCACCTATTGCAGGATCTGGAGACATTTTTCAAACCTTAATGCATTAAACCTCAAAATTCCTGAAGTCTCAGTTTCTTCTTAGCAGTGACTATTCCAAACTAAGAGGCTGTGTTATTTTGAACATAGGGGCGTGCTCTGCCAGAATTCATAATTATCTATCCCTATCTGTATTTCCAACTGCAACATTAGGACTATTTTAGTCAAAACTACGAGTTTCCACATCAAAGTGTACAGCAAACTGGTAGAACAGCATTCACAGGTCCTGGACAGAACCACCATGGAAAACCACCAATAGATCCTGGATTTCCAGATCAGATAACCAACAACAAAATTCCTATTAAGTCTGGCTGCAGAAATCTACTTCCAGATCCTTGCTCTGCCTGAATTAGATGCGGGTCTTCCACTTCACCACCTGAGTCCTTCCAGCTCTTAGAGAGAACTCTTTGCATGCCTACAGCGTGCAGTATTTCCCAGTTTTCACCCCTGAAACACAAGCTGGCAAAATAGGGACATAGCCCTGAATTCCTCAGAGCCCAGCTGAGGGGGAACCACTGCCTATTTTGGGAAGGGTATGGCTATTCTCACTTCTCGTGAGGAGTTTTAAAAGTTCCTGGGTGTTTCTAAGTGCGGGGAATACAAATTGTTGTATTCGATAAAGTTTTTATGCAGTCACAATACCATTTCCTGCTCAGTTTTAAGGAAGGTATTTCCAAAACCAATTATCAGCCAACAAAAGGAAAGGTGAGCCTTAGCAAGAAAAGCTCCTCAGGGATACATGGATTCCTTACAGAGTGAGGGGAATTCAGAAGAGAGCCTGAAAAAGGAAGACAGCCCTAAGGCAAGTTTCATGAGAGTGGCAGAACCAGACAGCTGCACCCAGGATTCTCACGGGGTCTCAGGGGATGCCAGGCCAGAGCTGCATTTACTTTCTAGATTATACACTGCCACAACAAGAACTACTGAGAAAACATTGCTGCTATTGCCCAAAGGACTGTTACAAAAATACCTGTTTCACTCACGTATCCCCGGGAACCTTCCGTGAAAAGACCACAAGAACTTGAGATGTGGAATGTGAAAGTGAAGCCTCTTCATAACTCTGTAATGTGCTTACAGAGGCAATTTCTAATAAAGGGTGATTCAGCCTCTGAATCAGAAAGAAAAATTATCTTGCCTGTTGAGAAAGATGGAATAAGATTTGGCTGCAGGAACAGGACTGAAGTCTGGATGCTTAACTCAAATGACTAAGTGACTATTTTTCATGACCCAAATTCTGGCTACCCCAGAATAGCATCAAACCCACAAACCAAAAAAATAATGTTATAAAGAATAAAGTTTCATATTCAGATTAAGCAATTATTTAGAGAAGCTATAAATGAAACAGAAACTAATCCAAGAATGTGAATCAAAATGAGCCACAGAGCCTGCCATCCTCCTTTAGACACGTCTGGAAACTCTGCATTCTAACATTTACCACAACCCCACCTCTTGCTCTGCCCCAAAAAAGGCCTGGCTGCAACTTTTAAAGCTGCACACTGCCCATGTCTTTGGAAGCTTGTAAATAAATTCTCGCCACCTTTGAGCTCTGTTCAACTCTGCAGGCCTTGGCCTTGAATCCCTGGCTGTTTTGCAATGTGTGCAATAACTCTGTTCTCCTGGATACAGCCACACAGTTGTCTCACATACCTTGCAAAAGGTACAATGCCAAACAGATATCTGGCAGAAGAAAAAGATAGATATTTAAAACCCCGGGGATTTTTGGCACTTTAAAGGTGAAATTTAAAGGTTGCATTCTGCAAAGATATCGTCAAATGTAAAGATTACAGATTTATAAATAGTCTCTAGTGTTGTACATTCTTGCAATATTTCTCAGTCCAGATTTCCTCTAGGCCACATCTGATAACATTATCCCCTTTGACTATGCAAACCTTCCAAAACACATTTGTTCTTGCCTGTCCTAAAATCCAGGGCACCCAGTCAATAGTCACATTCCTCATCCTATCTGTCCCATCTCCATGCTCTTTGCCTGTTAATGCTGTTGCCACAGATTTTCTTATTATCAATAATCTATTGTGTTCAGTGTGGATTTATTATTTATTGTACCTTTAGCTCAGACATCTTGTTTCCAAGTTTTTATTATTTGGGCAAAGTTAGTATAGAATTCACTGTGGTAGCACTACCAGTTTAACACATGGAAGAGAGCAGGCATCACATCCACAATCCCATGTCCTCCCTCCCTCTGTCCCAGCCCTGGAACCTCCCATCACTCCTGCAACACCCCAAAAAAGGAGCCTTTTCATTGCTCAGAGCTCACAGGGCTGCCGGTTTCAAAACTCAAGCAATGGTTAAATTTTTCAGATACATTAATATTCTTTTACCTAGTTGAGCTGTTAATGGCAGGCCAATAAAAATGAGAAAGGAAAACCCAGCCTATACCGTTTATTTTCCCACCCGGGCCATTTGCAGTGTGTCTTGTGACCGCTGCACACAGAGAGGCGCCTGTAAAAGAAGCTTTGGCAGCTCAAAACCCTAAAGTTCTGATCCAGTTTAGGCAAATGAGGTAACTTTTGTAAAGAAAAATGAAGAAATAAAAACTGAATCATCATCTTTGCACGTTCCTGACTAAAAAATAAATCATTTAGCAGTAGGCACACAAGGCCCAGGTTGCAGGTTTCACTGGAAAGGCTTCAGAGAAAGAAAGGAAGAGCAGTGAGGCTTTATTGGAAGTGACTGAAGGCAGCATCAGCAATAACCTGAGCACCACAGAACTCCTGAGCAGTGTTCCTTGAAGGCTGTTGTGTGATACACTCTCCCCACGTGGCACTGACTCCAGGTTTCCTGCAGCTCATGGCCCTGGGATTGTCTCTAAGATTTCACCATGGATTTTTCTGACAGGATAATGTATTTACATACACGCAACCCATGGACCACTATGGCTTGGTCAAGAGCCTAAGCTCTTGCCATTAAGAGACTGGACTCAGGAATCCCAGATCTTTTTCGGGGTCGCAAAGCCTGTCTCTGGATGTCACTTTCTCACGTTTTACTGCAGTAGGGTGCTTTGGCATAAATTATCTGGCAATCTTCAATAGAGATGACAGAAACTGTAATAAATCCTAATAATATAAATTCTGTGCACACAGCAGAACTGAGCAATTCCATCAGGTCTGCTGTTTTTCTAAATTGTTTTCTCTGAACCATTTAATATCCTTTCAATAAATACATAATAAATAAAATGTTGCAGAACAAAAAAAGAACCATTAGTCTATCTTCTACTTGCTCACAACAGGCCTTTGTGATAATTACCAAAAGCAAAATACAGATTTTATAGTATGATTAAAATTGCCCTTCTAACATTAGAGAACTTCAGGATTAAGGTGCTTGAGTAACCTGAATATTGCTCCCTTTGTATGTATTAAAGACAATATTATTACACTATTCCTCCCTCTTCAACTTCATCCTTACAGCGGAGTACAACCGGAACCCAGTCGGGACACAAGCCGGGGTGCAGAGTCACAGGAACTGCCATCAGGGGCCTCTCCCATCTCCTCTGCATTTCACACAGACAGTGGAAAGTGCAGTATAAGAAAGAAGTGTCTTGTGGTTTAACCACAGCTGAATGCTACTCTCAGAAATCTGGATTCTCCTCTGGTTCTTCCTGAAGTCTCATGCAGTGCTCAGGAAGTCAGCTGAGCCACACAGGTAGTCTGGAACTGCCTACTCCTCATTTCCCAGAGCCTGGACTGCAGCCGGATTTGCCAAAGTCCTGGGCACTGCCAGTTGGGGCACAGCTTGGATCTAAAAAGCTTGATTGAATTCAAGTGCAATATGTAACTGTGGGGGGAACCCAAAACAAGCCACCCTCATCTGAGATTTCCTACAGAGCTCACAAAATTCAGTGGAATTTTACAAGTTTAACCTATTCATCTGCTCCTCATACAGCAAGTATGAGTAAAGCAGAGACAACGCAAACTTATCTTAAAGCCATGTTGTGAAAATAACAGTGATCCAGCCATTAGAGCGAAAACTCCTCAAAGCACAACCAGGAGGAAATGAACAAAACAAACCTAAAACCCCGTTTTCAGAGCAGATCTAAACTAACCTGAAATAAAGAAATCCATACACCGAACAATGACAATGAAACCATCTATTGAAATCAATCATTTGCCACTCTAATATTTTTGTCTGTGCACTGAAACATCCTTAAGCGGAATAGAAAATACAGAGTGCAAGATAGTCAGAAGTATAAACACAGCATGGGTCCTGACATCTCCTACATCTGAATGCTCAGTTTAGCAACACAAAACTGCTATTTATGAGGGAGCTTTGTGTATATGAGAGCAGATTGATCATTACAGATTTGGAACTTGGCTGAACTTGGGATGATTTTAAGGGTGACGGGGGCAAGACACNTTTTTGTCTGTGCACTGAAACATCCTTAAGCGGAATAGAAAATACAGAGTGCAAGATAGTCAGAAGTATAAACACAGCATGGGTCCTGACATCTCCTACATCTGAATGCTCAGTTTAGCAACACAAAACTGCTATTTATGAGGGAGCTTTGTGTATATGAGAGCAGATTGATCATTACAGATTTGGAACTTGGCTGAACTTGGGATGATTTTAAGGGTGACGGGGGCAAGACACACCTGGAACAAAATTCACCCCTCCACAAACCTTAAATCCAAGTAACAGGCAAATTACTGGACACTAAATTTGTATTTCATGTTGCCAAAACAACTTTTCCCTCTAGTCTTTGTTGCAGTGAGGTGGCTGCAACCTTCCCTGGGAGACAGCCTTGGCCCATGGAAGAATCAAGGAGACGATATTTGATAGATGTTTTCAGATTTTATTCCCCCTGGCCGCACGTGGCCGGAGCCCGGCAGGGACTCCGACAGCGACTGCCCCCTAGGACAGCTCTAGAACAACTCCCCCAAATGTCCCATGGACACCCCCTAAGTACACAACTCCCGCGGGCTACATTCAAAGTGACCAATAGGGGACGGGATTTGGGGTACACGTGACCAAGGGAACAGGGAGAGAGAGACCCCATGCCCCAAGCATCCACTCATGCCCACCTCCCCCACGGGGAGCACCTCTCCACCTCACCCTTTGGTTTTAAATAAGATGGTTTCTCTCAAGGGTTCCAAAGCACATCATTTGAAACAACCAAATAGGCACACAATCACAAAAAGGATTTCAAAAGAATGCAACTCCCCCCTTGGAGTCCCCAATCATTCAAACAATTTTTCTGGAGTATTCCAGAGCTGGCAGGTGAGAGATGAAGGCTTTTTGAGCACATTTGGGTAAACTGAGGCAGGAGAGGTTTCTTTTCACCTGTACCTGGTGGAACTTAATTTCTTCC